>MJUU01037421.1:48610-72236 GCA_002080025.1 Modiolus philippinarum | reverse complement strand
ATTACCAAACCTTTCGGGAAGTTTTGATTTTGATTATTATTCCGTAGTGCGACGGTGTTTTACCAGCAGACTAGGCTCCTTGAGCTAGCCGGCAGTTTAGCGGCTAGGACTCCTAGATTCATCTTTCTAAATTACGTTTTGTCTATCTTTCCATTTTCAAGATTGTGGTCGTGGAGTCAGTGGTCTACCTGTATTGGGTTTTATTTGTATGTTTATTATACTGTAGGGAAACGGGATAGAGAAAGGGGAAGTTTTTATACCCATAAACCGGTTTAACCCTACCGCTAGCTGTTGCTAGTGCCGGTACCAGATCCGGATGTCCCGGATTCCTATCGTTGTCTATGTTTGTTTTTTGGTCATTTTTTGTTTTTCTAGTGCAGTTCCCCAGTGGATTGTGGCATGTGATTGTAATGTTCGGCCATTGTAATCGTTTCCTGTTATCTTTTCTTCATTAATATTAACAAATCTCCGATAAAAGGTAAAAAAATCCGTCTGCAAACGTCAATAATAAGTAAAAGTTAAATTACAAACGAACAGACAGACTTCGCAACACAAGATATACGGGGGACCTGAAAACACTTCACACTGTATTCGACAAAAATAAAGCCGCCAAAATAAAAATCAATCATCGGACTATAACTCATTATTGAAGATATTACCTGTGATAGACGACGGACCCCTAGCGTGACTTGACGCGTAAACATATTAACGCAGGTAACCATTCTTGAGCACCTGTTATAAGTCGTAACTGAAAAATTGAGAACTAAAAACGAATTATTGTTTCTCTATTTCGGTAACGAAATCTTAGTGCCAATGACATAAGGTTTGATAATTTGATAATATATTTTCTTAGCGTACGGTTTAAAGCAAAATTTATATCTTCAATTAAATAATTTAGGCATCAAAGATATACAGAGATATAATTTTGAACATTTTATCAATATCATATATCAAATATTTACTTTTGCCTGGAAGATAATTTTTGAACTGCAAAATGATATCACACTTCTGATTAATAAAGCTTGCACACCCTGTCTGTTGTTGTAACCGCAACCCAGCTAACAAAATTTGGCTCGTTCTTTTAGTAGTATTGATAGGGTACATTGGCAAACAAATACCGAAGCAAGAAAGGAAAGGGGAATTCTAAAATCATAAATGCAAAATCACGGCAATTCAAATTCAACACGAATTCAGACAGTATGACAAAGACAAAACAAATAAACAAAAATGAACAAGAACGCCACATAACCAAAGCACTAGCAGTGTGAACCCCTATAAAAACTAAGGTATAATCAGGTGCTCCGGAAGGGTAAGAATGATCTGCTGCACGCGTGGCACCCGTCACACTGCCAGTGAAAAGTCCAGTTTTGTCACAGTCGGTGTTAGTCAGTCCGGTTACAAACTCTGGATCTACCCAAAGATATCTGTTCTTATTTGTGAAATAGAAACACTATAACGGGCTGTCAAATCGTGGTGACGATCGTAAAACTTCTGTAGTGACAATTCCAACAGTGACTGGACATACCCTTGATGTATAAGTTTTTGAGACAGTGATTTCGCTCTGTTGACAAAATCGCTGTACAAACTACAGGCACAAATGACAAAAAAGCGAATGAGTTGTGAAATGTGCACGCCATATGTCGGAGATGTGGGAATATTACTGCTCAAAAACGGAAAGGTTACTATTGGAAAGTCGAAATCATCACGCTTGTCGTAAAGTTTTGTTTTCAGACGTCCAGAGTTGTCAATGTAGAGGTATACTTGTAGGTCCAGGTATGATGCTGATGATGGTGTATCAGTGGTCTCTTTAAATTCGAGTTCATTTGGGTATATAAGATGAAGTTTATCACTACATTGAGGATTATTCAATGTAAAAAACATCATCTTTATAACCGAAACTGAAATTAAAGGATTTGGCTAGCTTATTGTCTTTTTTCTGGACTAGCCCTTGTATGATCCTGGCTTCATACGAATAAAGAAACAAAGGCAGATGCTTCTGCCGGTTTACTGTTATTTTCCGATGATTTTCACTAGCCAGTAGTCAGTACTTCTGTGCTTGCCCGAAAACTGATTTTATTTGGAAATTAGTAATATATGAAATTGCAGAAAATTTCATTTTAAAATGAAAGGGAGCATCTGAGAAGTTTCATTTTCTTTTTTAAAAAGATGTATAGTCCCTCCTATAGCAATTTTTTAGGGACTTAAATAATGTCATACGCATGAAGTGTTTACAATTTTGAATCACATTCAAAGATTATAGTCGGTTTCCATAATTTGTAAGCGGAATGCGGGATTAACCATTTCTAGTTAGCAGGAAAGGGGATAGAGGCGATAAAATGCACGTATAAACGGGAAAGCATGTCGAGCATGAAGCGGTCCGAGATTTTGGCCTGTGAAACGGCCATTTGCCCCATTTTTTCTTTGTATTAANTTGCAAGAAAATTTCATTTAAAATGAAAGGGACATCTGAGAAGTTTCATTTTCTTTTTTAAAAAGATGTATATTCCCTCCTATAGCAATTTATTAGGGACTTAAATAATGTCATACGCATGAAGTGTTTACAATTTTGAATCACATTCAAAGATTATAGTCGGTTTCCATAATTTGTAAACTCTGTCCTTGGCTGATTTTGGCTTTACATTTAGATCACTTTGGTTATTTGTTCTCTCAGTTTAACATCTTTGAGCTTATGGTCTTCCAAACGTTTAGATTTTATCTGCACTGATGAGACATAAGTTGTCGAAATGCGCATATGCAGAAAGTGATTTCACAGTAACTTCGGTATTTGGTTATTTGTAAGCGGAATGCGGGATTAACCATTTCTAGTTAGCAGGAAAGGGGATAGAGGCGATAAAATGCACGTATAAACGGGAAAGCATGTCAAGCATGAAGCGGGAACCGCCGAGATTTTGGCCTGTGAAACGGCCATTTGCCCCATTTTTTCTTTGTATTAAATTATAAACTTGTTCTTGTCCGGCTATGGCGGAAGTTTGGGTCACTGGACGTTTAACATAATTTTGTAAGGGTATTTTTTGTTTATAGTACCGATGTACGGATACTGACCAAATTCTTCCATCGCTTCTTGTGTCACATCTGTAATCAACAGCATCGAACACGAAGCTCTCGATACTTTACGAAAGGATATTATATAAATATTTGTAGTTTGTTCTACTAAAGAACTGTCCATTATCCTAACTAAGATTTTGACTGCTGTGAAAGAAGGCCAGCAAAAATATTGTGACACTGTTTATTCACGTAGTAGCATCAATCATATGTGGATACTAAAAAATTCTAAAGATCTTCTGAACAACTTGAAAACCCGGTCACTTTCTAAGATCCACTCGTTGAAGACATTCGATTTTTCTACACTCTATACAACTCT
The DNA here is from genome assembly GCA_002080025.1 of Modiolus philippinarum. Lineage (NCBI taxonomy): Eukaryota > Metazoa > Mollusca > Bivalvia > Mytilida > Modiolidae > Modiolus > Modiolus philippinarum. The sequence goes on along the minus strand of MJUU01037421.1, from coordinate 68,854 downwards.
GCCCCATTCAAAATTGAAAAGTCGTTTAATTGATCTTATCAAGAAACGCATTTACTTACAAAAAAGGACAGAGCTTTAAATATGTAGCCTTAGCATATACATCTACATATTTTACTAACAAAGTACCAAAGGGTAACACACGATACTACACTGAAAAACAGGTGATCAGCATGCTGGAATTTCTCATTGACAACATATTTGTCCAGTTAGGGGGCAAGATATTCCAACAGACAGTCGGCATTCCAATGGGAACGAATTGTGCTCCTGTCTTAGCCGACCTGTTTATGTTCACTTACGAAACAGAATTTTTGCAAAATTTGGTCAAACAAAATAAAATTAAAAAGGCTAGATCCTTTAATTACTCATACAGATATATTGATGATGTCTTGTCGCTTAATAATAGTAATTTTGCCGACTATATTCCATTAATATATCCCCCAGAACTTGAAATAAAGGAGACTACAGACAATGACCATTCTGTTTCGTTTTTAGATTTACTTTTGGAGTTTGACGACAGTGGCAACCTCAGCACACGAATTTATGACAAAAGAGACGATTTCAATTTTGATATTGTAAACTTTCCACACCTCGACAGTAATATTCCGTCTTCCCCATCGTATGGAGTATATATTTCTCAATTAATCCGTTACGCTAGAGCATGTAGTCACTATCAAGATTTTTTGAAACGACACAGATGTTTAATTCGTAAACTTTTAAATCAGGGCTTCGAGAAATGCAGATTAATAGTTTTTCTGAAGAAATTTATTGGACGATATCCAGATTTGATTGATAAATATTCAATTCCTATTTCCAATTTTATTGAAGACGGTTTTGTTTAAGTTTTGGCCTCTTTCTTGATGTTTCTCTCTTTTTGCAACTGTAGTGTGATTTGTGCACCGAGCGACAAAAATATTTTACCTGTATGAGACTAGGCTTGTACATCGAACGACAAAAACATTTTACCTATTAGAGAAAAATTCTATATTTTGACAGGATCCGAGGCACACCACTAATTCGGCCTCCCATTGACTCGTATGTTAAATTCTGGGATTTCAAAAATTCTAATAATATAGAAATGAATTTTCCTAGGTGTGGGAACTTGTTTTCCGATAACAGATCACCACCACGATAAAATAAATACATTTAAACCATATGTTGTATGGTCAAATTAGAAAATAAAATTGAACTGAAACGTTCCGGTTAATTTTGTACATAGTCGCAACAGAGAATTTTCGGTATATGGTCGTATTTCAGTCGATCCGTTCTAGCTTGTTATGCAACTTAATCATGTTTTTTCAACTGTTCTTTGCCCTCCGTTATTCACCTAGAAATATTCTATGATCTTGCTGAATATAACATGTATCAATTGGCTGGAGTCATTCCAAATGAAAAGGCACTATTTTTTATAGTACTATTTTCGAGGTCTGTCAAACATTGGCGTATTGAAATAGTGTAGTGCGCCCTGACAATATTATGGCTTTGACATTTAACACAATCTGTGCACACAGAAGCTCTAGTTAATCGTCATATAAGCGGGAGGTTGATGCATCAATAAACCTGGTTTAACCCACCATTTTATCTATAAAATGCCCGTTCCAAGTCGGGAATATGACGGCTTGCCAAAAATGTTCTGTGTCGGATTGTGTTCCCCTGATTTAGTCGAATGTTATACGGATTTTCCTTACTGGTCTCTTCCTTTGATCGATTCGGACTTTTATTGTCTTTTTTTTTTAGACTATGTAAATCGGCTGTGTTTAATTGTTTTTTTCTTACTTTTTTATTGTGTTTTGATAAAGAGCCGGAAAGGTCTCGAAATATCAACTGTTCTTCTATTTGTGCCATTCACTGTGTATATCATGATGTCTATAATTAGGTCACAAAATATGTATCCTTTGGATCTTGCACAGCGGGATTTTCGGTGTTGTTGCTTTGCTTTTCTATGTTTATATAAACGTTCAAAATGTTTAAGATCGTAAAATAACATTTAAAATATGAGAATATTTCGCATAACTTAGTACAATTCGATAATTACACCAATGTACTAATAACGCCACTATTTTTAAAATTACGTCTTGAAGGTTGATGGGATAGTTATTAGAACAATTGCGATGTCATATAAATAAAAAATATACAAAATGAAAAAAATACAATGCAATGAAATTGAATGAAATTACAGAACTACATATGAAATAGAAAGGAAATGGGGTAAATGTCAAGGAGACGACATCCCATCTCCAGATTAAAACGACCCAAAACAAAGCATCTAATAAAAAGTCTAGTTGATAACAAAATAAAATAAGAAATGAATATTTAACTTTTCTCATTGACCCCACTCGGTGACAATATCTTGAGCTTTTTAATCAAGAAAATTTCTTTATTCAGTCTTCTATTTTCGTCCCAACTAGGATTGTTGTCAATTACAGTTACTTTTAACTGATAAAACTGTCTTGTGATCTGAAAACAGAAAATGTCTGAAGGGGAGGTCAGATTTGCAGGTGACCGTTCAGGCGCTTGCTGAACTGCTGTTTAGTTTCAATGACATATTGTAGACCATAGATTCCACACTACTAATAAGTATACTACATTTTTTGCATGTGGCCTTGCAATAAATTCTGTACTCGTTCTCGTAGTTGTAATTTTTAAACTGTGTGATTTGGATGCTTTTGCAATTCATGCAGCGTTTCGTTTCGCATCCTTTGCATTCGCCTTCCTCATTAGCATTTGCTGTAATTTAAAATTTCAGCCCTGACAAGCATATTTTTAAACTTAAGTAATTACAGGAGGTTCTAGTGTAGGATGATTTTGTAAATTTGTTCCAGAGAGTACAAATTATGTTCGATATATTTTGGAATGTCGGATGGTATGCTAAAACAAAAGATATTCTGTTATTGGGCTTTTTTGTATTTCGGAAGTTCCTTTCTATCCATCTGTCTCGCTATATTGAAACCTTTTCAAGTCGAATGCTTCGTGTATAAGTGTCGATCTAACTTAAGGAGGTTTGCTCCTCAATTTGAAAAAAACGAAAGGATTGAAGATAAATGTAAAAAAATTAAAAGGTAGTTATTTTGGCAAAAAAGTGATAGATCACATAATGCTAATGTAAGTGCATGAATATAGAAAATAAAATGCAAATTTTCTCATCAGACCCATTATCAGCCCTAGGTCAGAATATCAGTCCGAGAGCCGACGAGCCTGAGGGATGAGATTTACCATGGGCTGATAAAGGGTCTGATATGAAATTTTGCATGTTATGATATTTTTATTATATGTTTCAAACTAGAAATATGCGATCTCAAAAGTTTAGTGTCAGTAATTGCAATTTTAAGTTCAAGCCTTAGAACTTTGAATATTTAAAGACAACATTTTGATTGTGAAGCGTAATTTCACATGAATGACAATACAAAATTCGGATTAAGTTTCAAATAGGAAAAAAAACAAAGCAAAATAATTATTTCAAACCATAATTTCAAAAAAGTTTTGTGTTGCGTTAAATTTATTTTGAAAATAACTGACAATATAGTTACGAATTAAGGGTGTGATATAAACCGGAAGCAGTTGATATTAACCGGAATCAGTTGATAGTAAAAGCCATATCACGGGGTTGTGAAGAAATTGAAGATAGTTGAGCTAAGTATAAAAATCGACAGTATTATCAATGGGTGAAATGTTACTGCTACTTTGTATAAAAATATGATAAAATGAAATAATAAATAAAATACGGGGTTAATGAGCAAATAAATACAATGCACTTAAATAATTAAGTCCGCCATTCTCATAGAAATATCAAAACAAGAATTATGAAACAACTGAAAATTTATATTTAAGATATTAATCCTAAGTAAAATCTGACATTTCGATTTGTTTATCCTTTTTTAATATTTACAGTATTTGAAGTATTTTTTTATCCGCAATGATAAATTCAAGTGACAACAAAAGCCTGAAGCAATTAGCGGGAGAGACTACTAAGGAAACTCCGCAAAACGTACGACAGAATAGGGTCTGTAAGTCTCGTCACATGACCAACGAGAAAGAATAAGAAACATTGTTTCCGGGTACATTACTTATGTAGTACTATGGTGGATTGTTTGGGTTTTCGATTCAAAGGTCAAATTATTAACCATCGGATTAATTTTCAATCAACCAACATATTTTTACATTAATGAAACAACGGCAGTAGAATACCGAAGGAACAAAGGGGTGAAATTCACAAAAATCGAAGTCCAAAGACAGGGCAAAAACGAGAACACAGAAAACAATGACGTTAGCTACAAAAACAATGACGCCAGACAGTCACAAAACACAGAACCAGAAACCACAACATTCAGAACAAAGGCACTCACAGTGTGAACTCCAGTGAAACTGAGAGTGACATCTGGTGCTCCGGAAGGGTAAGCATGTCCTGCTCTGTTAACAGCACCCGTCACACTGTGAGTGATTCAATCCGGGAAAATGTCAAAGTCGTTAGTCAAATCCGGGAAGACGTGAATCTAGCTGAAAATGTCCACTTTCATTTGGGATAATGAATTACGAACTTTATTACCTTAATTAAGTAGAAATTAAATAAAATAGCGATTTTCGTGGAGACACGTCTCTATCAATCGGACTCTTCAAGTTATGGTAGATATCACAAAATAAAGGGTCTAATCGATCCAGACTTTGTGACATTGCAAAAATGTCCCGGAGTGAAATCGGTTGCCGTATTGAATGTGCATTTTAAGAAGTGACATCATAAGTTTCCGTATAGTGTAAGTGAAAGTAGAACGAGACTTACAGACAGTATTGAGGACACACAACCCAAAACAGAACATTTTAAGCAAGCCGTAATATTCCCGACTTGGAACGGCCATTTTATAAATAAAATGGTGGGTTAAACCAGGTTCAATGATGCATTAACCTCAATTTCTGTATGCCCAGATTACGTAAATGTACAAAAACAGGTCAGCTAAGAGAGGACAACAATTCATACACATTGGAATGCGTACTGTCTGTTGGAATATTTTGCCTCCGAAATGAACAAATATGTTGTCAATGAGAAATTCCAACATACTGAATACCTGTTCTTTAGTTTAGTATCATGTGTTACCCTTTGGTACTTTGTTAGTAAACAGGTAGATGTATATGCTAAGGCTATATATTTAATGCTGTGTCCTTTTTTGTAAGTAAATGGGTCCTTAATACGCTGTCGAAGGGAGCGTTAATGATAGGAATGTCAACATCTTGGCCCCACTGCAAACTCTTCAAGAACACGTCGGCCGAATTGGAACGGAAAAGGAAAGTCACTTAAACATACGGGCAACCGGAATGCGCAGTCACGTGTGCGCAGTGAACTTTTTTGTAAACTTTTCAATATTTAAGTTTTTCAATAATTAATCTTTTATTTCCATCTTATTTCATAGTTTCACTTTGGTGCACATTTAGAAATAAAAATATTTACCAATCGAAATTTTTTTTTTTCAGATAACATCACACAAGGTTGTTTTGACAGAGTAAATAAAAGATGGCGACATGTTGCCACTACATCCGTAGCATTGTACATGACTGTTATTAATCCATCGAACGTGTTCATACAATATTTAAGATTTCCTATGAAAATTCATCTATGACCTTTACTCAATTTAATTTCTTAAGTGAAAGTACTACAAAAGATTATGATGTCTTACCATGGCTGCTTTTGAACAGTGCACTCCTTTTTATCACATTTGAACACCTACCAATGTGATCCTGACGTATATTTGACCGAATACTTTCAAAAATAAAATGGCATCATGCTTAACAATATCACAATGCTCAAATAATTGAGAGAATGGTATTCGTCAAATGAAATCAACAAACGTCTGCTGCACCGAAAATATACAAGGACCGACAACTACATTAATCAAAGAACTTGATGTACTGTTGCATTCGGAGGTAGCGTGAACTGACAAAATATGTGAGAGTCGTGAAATATAAAGTAATTGTATTGGAAGTAATTTTAAGTGGAACCTATTTCATTCATTTTCAAAAATAACTGAGCTAGTATAAAGGTAATTGATTTTAAATTATCGTTGGGATGTATATCAAACAGGCGGAAATTTGGGAATAAAAGCAATGTATTAAATATTTTACGAAAGTATTATTACATATTAAATAAGAGGCTTACATGTTGCTAAATAGCACAACAAAATATGAACGTTGGTGGAGGCTGTTATTGAAGATGTTAATGGGGAGAGTGGGGACTCTCTTTTACCGAAAATGTTCAGGACAAGAATAAAGGAATTCCTCAGTACAAATACTGTCTTAATAAAAAATCTTAGAGTGATACTTCCTGAAATTACAGGGCATGTATTTCAATTAAAATTAATGAATGAACAGTAATGATACTAATAATGATAGTAAAAACAGAATTACAAAAGAAGAAAGAAAATGGTTCATATATTTAACACTATTGAATAGAACTTGATATTGTAAATGGACAAACATATTGGGGCGAGTAATTAAGGGCCACTTAAAATTGAGCGTTCCAATGGGGATCCCTTTCCCGAAATCTCGTCAATTTTTCTACACTTTCCCGTCTACCCGAGGGGTAAAATATCTCACAAAGACAAAGAGGCCGCCTTTCCGTTTCTCGTTTCACACGCTAAATTTGAAGTGGTTCCCGCTTCACGCTGGACATCATTTCACGTTTTCACGTGCTCTTTTATTCCACAATTACGTTTCCCGCTTACGCAAAAAGGCAATTCAGCCTCCAGCTTATTCCCAATCGTGGGCCACTAAATACGATGTAAGACTTCATCTAGCTCTTTTTCGGGGGCGCTTCAGGTTGCAACTGTCTCATATTAAGATCAATCAAAAGACTTTTCAATTTTGAATAAGTAAGAGAAGTATTAAGTGTAGAAAAATTGGATGGTTCCAACGAGTGGATATTTGAAAGTGACCGAATTATGATAGTATAAACTATAAAAAATCAGGTATTTTGACATCCTTAGTAATACGTTCACAATGTGCTTGACAGTTGATATTGTACTTTATCCACATACAGAAACCTGATATCAAACACTGAATAACATAACACCAATGACATAGAACCAATGTATAGAATTATACCCTTCCAGTTTCTCCTATTGTAAATTATATCGCGTTTTTTTTAACGGACAGAATGATTTTCCCCCCAGGTACTTGCAAATCCTTTGCTAAATTGGTTTTTAGTTCATTATATATGATAGTGGATGACAGTACGGCAAACAGGTAGGATTATGTACACAATTATTTTTTTGTTGGTATTCATTGACTTAAGGAACTGTTTTGCATCTGTAAATGCTTTTTTATATATACAAAAAGGTGTATAAATAATGAAAATATGATTTTTTAAAATCAGTCAAGTTGTGATTTGCTTATCTCTAGAAGGGCCTTCTAATGTTTACTCATGAAAAATCTAAAAAGAAATGAATGTATTAAGAGTTAAACTCAATTATTTTGTCCGGGTTAGAATTAGAGATACAATGTGCTACGGGCTGTCTTGAACTTGCTGTGACTTAAAGCTTATTGTTGAAGGCCATCATGGGGATTTCAAGATAAAGAACATTAAAAAGCGATGCTCCATTGCTTGGTTCTATCATAATTTTGTAGGCGCTTTGTCTTATGTACATTTACTCCATAATTTTTTACTGTTTATAAAGGATCAATTTGCTTCTGCAACCTCTTGGCATTCCTGTGTATAAGATTGCGAAATAGCAATAGGCATAACAATAATAGACATGCCAAGATGTTGCAGAAGCAAATTGGCTTTTTATAAACAGTAAAAAAATAGGAAAACGAAATACAGAGAACATAAAAAGTAGACTTGAAATTTAACTACCGGTATAAAAAAATTTCTCCAGCGGTTTGTTAAATCAAAAAACTTTTTTAAATGTAAATCTTAAATGGCGAAATTTAAAAAGTGAATTTAGACACTTGAAAAAGAATTCTCCTCTCACCGAGAATCAGCTGTTCGTTCTCAGCTACAAGCACCAGTCTATTTAATTCTAAAAAGCGGTTTCCGTTTCTGATTGGATGAATTTTATAACGTGATATACTATGTATTTCGATCGGAAGCGTGATATTTCGTGCTAAATACCCAATATTCCGCACAGAAACCCTAGTTTTCGAACGAAATACAAAGTATTTCGCACTTTTGTGACTATGGCGTGCGATACATTTATCTCTTTGACATTTTAACTATGTACCAAGGAATATTATACTAAAATTCGATAAGAATCAGTTTGCTTGAACCAAACGTATGCTATCTACAGACGCATCCCCCAAAATTAAACCGATATTGGCCCTTTTATTAAAAAAAAACGGAACAGGAACAGGAACCCAAAATTATAACCGAAGCTTACATGTAAGCCAAGAAACGTCATACTTAAATTTGATAATGACCCATCCACTTAAACCGATGTTATGCTGTTCACAGGCGCCGACTCTGACAAACGACGCAGGTACCATAAAATTTGTGATGTATATGAACTTGGATCAACAAAATTGATTTTTTTAACAGAAAAAAAGGAGGCAAATACAATTCAATCTATGAAAGCTGGTGTCGATTTCGGTTTCGACGATGAATAGTGAAATTATCTAATAGAAACAGATCATTTGATGGAAAATCTCATGGTCAGGTTGATCGATTCTTTATTTCCTCCAATAATTAAGATAATTATAATTATAATTATTTTTTTTGAACAACATCAACTACAAAATTAAATGACAATGTGTTCTCTCAATCGCTGTCATTCGTTGCCAGTCAAAAACCCAATAGAGGTCAATCACAGCATATTATCAACAACCAAGCACTCATCGACTCAATAGTAAGAAAACTTGTTATGATAAAATAATAATACAATCATGACATATGAAAAAGAAAGGGAATGGGGTAAATGTCAAGGAGACAATATTGGCACAAATAAACAAGTCAGAATAAAATGTGAAGTTACAAAAAGTTCTAAAATGCCAAAATTTGGAAGCATGATGATGTATCCATATGAGAAATGCTTTGAAGAACAAGTGTACTATAATCGTGATGATTGAAGTGTTAAAAGTGCATAAATCTCTTACACGGGAAATCTTTTTACTTTACACTACTTTACACTACAGAAGAGACAAACTCCAATCTTGAGTGATCAATGAAGAGATGTGGAGTAAATCCTCATGAGACAAAATCTCTACAAGGTGAAAACAAGCAAAGAAACAAAAGCGCTTTCATTGTTGTTCAACTTGAGGACTTAGCTGTTCGAAATGCAAAAGTAGTCGTCATTAATCCAAAGGAAACCGAATATCGTGATAAGGGTTTGCTTTATAAGATATGTATTGAGTCTGTATTCTGACGTTTATTGTAAAAAAGAAGATAAAAATATTTTTCTGTGTTTTGCAGATACAACCCTGAAATATCACAGAAGAGTCGACCTTGTAACATGCACATGAACATTCATTACGTATTTTTTGTCGTGGTATATTGTTGCATATTTCCTATGCACACTGAAAAAGTTAAATGTGATTTGTATCTAAACTTAATCAATTGTACAGGGCGGTCGTTAACCGAAGTACCAACATTTCCAGCCCAACTCGGTAAAACCGTTGTTCATATGTAAGTTCGTAATGATATTAACTTGGAGTTCCCTTTTATCTGAGTGATAACTGAATGGAATAGAAAATTTGATACAAGTATAACTACGACTATAATATTTTGACAATATCAGATTACTGCTTCTAAACACTGCTTTATTTTTAAACTGACTACTCTAGGTCAACATGTGAAATTTTGTTGAAAACAAAGGAATAACTCCCTCATTCAAAGCTCTGTCTTAGCTGATTTTGGCTTTTTATTTTTTATTTGTTCTCTATAAATTTTCGAATAACTTTGAGTTTATGTTCTTCCAAACGTTTAGATTTTATCTGCACTGAAAAGACATAAGTTGTCGAAATGCGAATATGCAGAAATTAAATTCATAGTAAATTCGTTATTTAGTTAAGTTTCAATAAGATTGCCATATGTCATCGTGGAATTTGATTTAATCAATTAAAAAAATACAAAAAAGGAAATGATCTCTACATACCCTTAAAAGTCTCACTTCATGTCAGCGAAGCAAATCAAATGAATTAAATTTGATAAAATTTAAACAGATTGCTATGGCCAAAGGAAAGGTATTTAACAAGAATGTTACAGCATGGCAGTCGTAAAATAGTCGTTTAATTTTTTTCAAAACTAATATTAAAAAGAAAATAAGTATATGCAAAATATATTTATATTTGAGAAAAATCTACCGTTCTATTTTTTCTAAATTTTATATCAAGTTCGTAAAAATTAATAAAATTGCTGAATGGTGAATGAAAGGATATGGAGTAAATGTACACGAGACAAAGTCTCTACAAATACATGGTAAAAACAAGCAAAGGAACAACGCTTTTATTGTTGTTCTCCATCTTGAAGTCACCATGAGGCCTTCAACAATTAGCTTTGCTCATACCTCATAGTAAGTTCAAGACGGCCCCCACATCGGTTTTAGCGGAATTCTTTGAATTTCTCTGATTTGAGTTATCCCCCTTACAATAAATCTGACTTTCAAATATTCAAATCAATTTCAGATGCATACATGTAGCATAAAAAAGAGTTAATGCACTCATTATAAATAACTGGAAGTAGATTGGTAATTTTTATGAGAAATTAAATATTAATGTGCTCTGAAAAAAAAATCCCAATTTTGAATATACCTATGACAAATGTGCTATATGTTCGTGTAGGTACTAGAAAGGTGAACAACAGAGGTATTTCCCCGTAGACCAGGTCTACCCCCTTAAAACACTGGATAGAAAGTGGTGTTCAGTCAAGCTGAACAAACAGAATCACTATTGATAATATAAATACGCATGTATTTTAGTAAATAAATACCCCATAAATTTAAGGAAATATTTTTGGTTTATTTATTTTCATTTGATTTGTGCTTTATATTTGTGGGGATTTTATTTCCTTTCTTCTTTTTATCCCAAAATGAGGAACTTTGTTTACATTGAAATGTCAGTAGACAAGCACTTGCAATAATCAACTAGTCTGGTATGGCAGACGACTGCATTGTGTAATTTAACTATCAGTACTTTCTACATTGTGTTTCTCTTGCTAACACATTTTTATGCATTTTCTCATTATAGAATTATGTGTTTTGCTCGTTTTTACGTAATTTATATAACTAAGAGGTTTTTAAATGAAATGTTAACGTTTGAAAGTTTATCTTGCAAACAATTTTGTGAAATAAAAGGTGTTCAAATAAATATACTGAGGTGTGATTAAGGATATAGCTTTGGTCAAACATGTATTCAAATAATTTTAACTTTCAAATTCAAATAAAATGGAATTTAAATATTAATTAATTATAATTTTAAGACAAGAAAACTTAATCTTTTCCAGTGGAAATGTGTGATTTGCAAAGTTCAAACACCCAAGTAGTCATGTTAGCATTTATTAGGTGTTTCATGAATTAGAAAACAGTCAGGATGAAAGAAAAAAAAGCAAATTTTCCTTTAAAAACATTGTTAAAATAAAACAAAACCATTGTTTTGACATGCTATTTTGGCAGCTGTTCACAAATAGTGTGATTCATGCAGTGAGTATTTCTGTTCAACTTGACTTAACATCACTATACAACCAGATATTTAAATGGTTGATCTATAAATAAAGACAGTGACCTATTGAGGCACATTTAAACATCTGTTGTAAACATTTAAAGCAAAGATGTCTACTTATTGATCAAATCAGACAACAAAGAATAACTTACCACAGTTTTGAAATTCACTGTAACGTCAACAGAAACACAGAAAGTTAAATGCATATTCGCAAATGCCGATATTGCATGGTTACAAAAAGAACAATTTAAATGAATGTAATTTGGATAAATTAGAAGCCATTGTGTTAAGACGAATAAAAAAAAATAATAAAAAAATATTAAAATAGAATAAAACAAAATTAAAAAAAAATGTTGCGAAGAAAGAGTTGTCATTTGCACTTACAATAATTATATTATTTGTTCATGTCTTCAATTTTTCCTGAATTCCATAAAACTGAGACTGCCTTATTTACTTCTTCAGACGTCTTGATAAAAACCAGATAACGAACCTGACTGATGGTGTGTTTGACTCGTACATTAAATTGGATTTTCTGTAAGTATTGCGACTGATAATGGAGTCTTTATCTCTCTGAGCATAGTCAGCAAAACTATAGATGTTGCCTTACTTGCACAATAGAATTTATTCCAGTCACAATTTTCTGTAATGCTCGTGAACTTGTGTCTCCAGTCACAATTTTCTGTAATGCTCGTGAACTTGTGTCTCTTCAGTACAGATCCAATCAAAACATTTGGAAATCTAAAACCAAAATAACTGTGAAAGCTGAAAGCGAAGAAATTTCCCATTGGATGTTAAAAGGAACGCCATAATCAGATAAGGGCAAAAGTATGCAAGAGGAAGATACTCCTTTGTTTACAACAGAATCTTCTTAAAGTTAGATATTGCAAGTTTTAGAAGAACTGGTATTTGGCAGGTAAATACCCTCGGGAACTTAAACTCCACAGCACATGCATCGGTCCAGTGGTAATAAATACAATACCGGGTTTGCTGTGAATTGAGTTTCTGTAATATGAAAAGTAAAATTTTCCAAAAACTGTGATTTGTTTTGTTCATTGCTGAAGATTGAGCTTAAACCGTTGAGTAAAAAATCTTACTTTTCAAAGCTAAAACATGCTTTAATTGAATTTGCCTCCGCAGAATATGATACCCTTCTGAAAGGATATGATGCAGATTTTTTCCCCATTTTTTGTTATTTTTATGAGTTTTAACGGCAGACTTAAAAATCAATTTTTTCAACCCTTTAATATGTATAAATTTATTGGCATTGTGTGTTGCAAAATATAAAACTCATTTGAAATACACGATAAAATAAATATTTCAAAAATGAATTGTCATTTTTAGACTAAGATTAATTCGTAGAATGAATTTTTTTATCCCTTAAATTTGATAAAATTCATTGAAGTTTAGTATCGCAACATATACAACTTATTTGTTATGATATATTAAAGTAAAATTTTCAAAACACTGAATTGTTTTGGTGATTTTCAAAAACTAAGTTTAAACCCAAGAGTAAAAAATATTTTTTAACCCTTAAATATTTTAAAATTTATTAAAATTATGTGCCACAAAATATAAAACTTATTTGAAAGGATATGATGAAGTAAATGTTTCAAAAAACTAAATTGTTTTGGTCATTTTTAAAGATTAAGTTTAAACTGCAAACTTAAAATTTTACTTTTGTAACCGAATTCATTGAATTTTTCATATATAAACAAAAACATTTTCAAAATGATATGTTGAAGTCAGATTAAAAAAATACTGATTTATTTTGGCCATTTTTTTATGTTGAATTTCAAACGCAGAATATCAATTTACCTTTCAATATGCTAGAATTAAAAACAATGCATGTCAAAACATCTTAAGCCTACTGTCTCGAAATGATATGTTGAAGTACAGTTTTCATAAAACTAAATTGTTTCGGTCATTTTGCACACTTGTTTTAAACTGCAACCAAAAATATATCTTTCCAATGATGAATTAGGATATGGAGTAAATGAACATGAGACAAATATATAGTGAAAACAAGCAAATGAACAACGCTTTTATTGTTAAATTATTGTTAACCATTAAATATGCAAAATTTCATTAAAATTAAAAAAAATGTATGTCATAAAAAAATGAAAGGATATGGAGTGAATATACATATTACAAAAACGCACAAGATACATATAAAACTCAAGTTTATTAAGGCCAGGGTTATTAACCTACTCGCAATGATATGTTGAAGTATAAAATATAAAAAAACTGAATTGTTGTGATCATTTTTATAGACTGAGTTTAATCTACAGAATAAAAATATACCTTTCATGCATTAAATATGGTAAATGTTATTACAAGTTATGAATCGCGAAATATAAATCTCCTTCGAAAGAATATGATAATATAAATTAAAAAAAAAACTGAAGTGTTTTGGTCATTTCTTAAGATTCAGTTGAAAGCACACACTAAAAGTCTTATTTTTACCCCGATTTATGGCTGAATTAATGGAATTAAATATTTATATGCTAAAATTAAGAAAAAATGTATGTAAAGACATATAAAACTTATTCGAAATGATATGTTGTTTTGAATATATATTTGGTAATATGTTCCATGAATGATTCTATATAATAAATTACATATATATACGTGAACTACTTTTTCTTCTAAATATGTTTAATACAAGGAAAATTTGAAAACGCTGAATTGTTTTGTCATTTCAAAAGGTGGAGTTTTTACCGCTGACTTGTATTCTGCGGTTTAGATACTTTTCTCATTCACGAATACTCGATTTAAATTTAACCAAAATACAGCATTCCTAATTTAATCAAAATGTTTCTTTACATTCTAAATATATATATACATAATGTATTTAAAAACCTGCAATTACACGAAAAGAATAATTTCGTTTTGTCTTAAGCGCAACTGATTGATACAACGCGAAATGATGGATGCAATCAGAAGAAAAAGTATAATTATATTGAATATTTGCATTTTCTAAGCCAAAGTTTGTAGATTTGAAGCATTAGCACCAAAGTATAATATTCTGCTTGAAACATTTTTTTCTAACTGTGAACAACGAAGTACGAAAGTCTCTGGTTCTTCAAATATGTCGGACCACTCCTTTAACCTGATATGACACCCAGTTTTGGGGAAAATGGGACATTTCTTAAATCAATATTGGGTGTACTAATGTTTCCCTAAAAATGCAGTTTTCGATGTCTAACTTGATAAAAATGATAAAAGTGATAATTTCAGCGATTGTTAAAGGATCATATGAATTCTTGAAAACAAACAGCCCTTAAATATCTCAACAAAACAAATATTCCATATATATGACCAAGAGTATACATCCGGGGAAAAATCAGTTAAAAGACGCATACATTCGTCATTCATCGATCAGTGACCAATCAGTCATCAATCAGTCAAAACTGCGTCATCGATAAATAAAAAAGCCGTCAAACAGTAATGCGAACTGATACAAGGACTGAAATATGGGGTCAATGAAATCATAGTGGCATTGTAGAAAATTGAGTGCGAAGAATATAAAAAAAATACCCTATCCTTATATATCTCAGTCTGTGGTTGTCACTACATTTTTAGAAAAAAAAAAATACCAAAGTTCCTCTTAATTAGAATTCAGCATATGACCATTTTGACAACTTATGTCTGATCAGTACAGATAAAACATTTGGCAGATCATAAACTCAAGGATGTTTAAAAACTTAAAGAGAACAAATAACAAAATATGATCAAATGGAAAACAAAAATAAACTAAGAACATAACTTTGCCTCTGGGAGATAGTCCTTGGTTTTCAACAAAAAAATTTTCAAAAGTGTAGATATTGTGAGTGTCCTAATAAAATCGTCTTTCGGATCCGCACTTAAATACTGACTAATTGGCTGTTGAATACCTTCGGGAACTAGCAATCCACCAGCAGTAGCATCAACCCACTGGTAAAAAATATCAAAATACTGAAGTAACCAATCAGTTAACAATCAGTCAAATGTTAAATATAGAAATTTCACTTCTGTATGTTTAGAATTAACTTAATACCGATGTTATTGAAAGTTCTGTTTCTACGAATAGCTATGTCTCTTCAGTATAGAGCACATGGGAAAAAGGATAACATAAAATTCCATTTTCTATGGATTACCCATATCTCTTCAGTGCAGTGCAGATGGGAAAAAGATACCAGAAACATCTGTTTTCTACGGAAAAGTCATGTCTCTTCAGTGAATATGAGAAATAGATAACAGAAAATTCTGTTTTCTACGGATAGCAATTTCGCTTTAGTGTAGAGCAGATGGGAAAAAAGATACCAGAAAATTCTGTTTTCTACGGAAAAGTCATATCTGTTCAGTGAATACGAGAAATAGATAACAGAAAATTCTGTTTTCTACGGAAAAGTCATGTTTGTTCAGTGAATATGAGAAATAGATAACAGAAAATTCTGTTTTCTACAGATAGCAATTTCTCTTCAGTGTAGAGCAGATTGGAAAAAGGCTAACAGAATTTCTGTTTGCTATGGATAGCTTTGACTCTTCAGTGTATTACAGATTGGAAAATGGATAATAGAGAATCTCTTTTTCACGGATTAGCCATGTCTGTTCAAGGCAGTGCAGATGGAAAAAAGATATCAGAAACATCTGTTTGGTACGGATAGCTCTGTCTCTTCAGTGTTGTGCAGATTGGTAAAAGGATAATTGAAAATTCTGTTTCTATTGATAGCCATGTCTCTTCCGTGCATTTATGTAAAATGGATAACAGGAAAAACTGTTTTCTAGGGATACCTATGTGTCTTTGGTGCAGTGAATATGGGGAAAAGATTAGAACATAAAAATCTATCTTCTACGGATAACAATGTCTCTTCAGTGCAGTGCAGATGGGAAAAAAATGATAACAAAACGTTCTGTTTTCTACGGATTACACTGTCTCTTCAATGCATTTATGACAGAGGGATAGAAAATTCTGTTTTATTCGGATGGCAATGTCTCTTCAGTGTAGTGCAGATGGGAAAAAAAGGATAGCCATGTCTCTTCAGTGCATTTATGAGAAAAGGAAACAAGAAAATTCTGTTTTCTACGGATAGCAATGTCTTTTCAGTCTAAACAAGATTAGAGAAAGGATAACAGACAATTCTGTTTGCTACGAATAGCTACGTCTCTTCAGTGTTGTGTAGATGGGAAAAGGATACAAGAAAATTTCAATTTTTACGGATAGTCATATTTCTTCAGTGCAGATTGAAAAGGGTATATTGGAATATTTGATAAGATTTACACATCTACATCGCCTACTGTTTAATATGACCTCAATAACAAAATAGGTGCTACCAACTGGTGCAAGAGGATTATATTTAAGTATTGAATGCAAATTTTTTTAGGAGTGTAAAAGAGTTTAGCACTGTACATTTGAATTAAGCGAGTAAGCATTCAACACTAATAATTGCATTCCGTAAATAGAATGCTACGAAACATTTCTGATGAAAAGTTTTCTGTACAACTGCTTTGTCTTAATTATTCTGACGTTTTTTTTTCAATTTTGGAGTTGTCAAGAGTCACTGGCTGCTATCTTGTTTTTACTGACTGATAACGTTTTAATGAAGGAAATGATCTGAACTACTCGTAAACAATTATATACGCTGATTTCCATAATACACAGAATATGAATGTACCTATTACATAATACAGTATACACAAATACACATATATTGTAAGAAAAGTTTAGGTTGACTGGGCGGAGTTACTTGTCACTCAGGATTTGATCATTCTATAATATCAATAGGTATAATAGACCAAATGCAGGGTGATCTTTTTAATAGATCAGTAATGGCTTGATTGGTGAATGTTCCTATATATATCTTGGGCATACAAATTACAAACTATATGTTTTTGAAAAGTGTTCACTATACAAATAACAACATGATCATTAATGATTAATTTGATTGTAATCTTTTAACACCTAATGCTGGCACTCTCTGAAAAAAGTAGATTTACCCAAGTTCAAAGATTATACACTCTAAAAAAAATATTACTTACTATTGTTTAAAACAAGTAATCAATTACTCAAATTAAGTAAATATTTAAGTATTTAAAGTTGTCAGAATCTTAAGTAATTACCAATCATGACTAGTAATACTTAGTAATGAATTACTAAGTACTCCAATTACTTAGTAATGAATTTACTTATTTCTTTTAGTAAAACGGTTACTTAAATTAGTATGAAAATAAGTAACTATAGTACTTGAAAATAAGTAGTTCAAATACAAAATCTAGTATTAATTGTGACTGAAACAAGTAATGAAATTACTTATTCCACTCGCAGGTTGAGTAATTGTATTACTAAAGTGAGTATTTTTATACACAATACTAGTAAATTATTTACTTATTTCAGGTATTGAATCAAGTAGGACTATTACTTATTACGAATAAAACAAGTACATTCAATGATTACTAGAATAAAATCATATAACTACTAAAACAAGTAATAGATTTACTAGTTTATGTAATTGGAATGAGTAATCTTATTACTGTGATGTGAGTAATTTGATTACTCAATCTTGTAATGTGTAATATGACAAGTAAATCAATCACTTTTTTGAGTGATTGAAATGCTAGATTCCTAAGTGAATAAATGCATGCATTTATAAATTTCTCACCTTTATTGACTGTTTAAGGGCCCAAATGAGTTGAATATTATTGTACTCTGTTCAAAAACTAAACAGTGCTAACAAATATTAAGATATAGCACATAAATAGCTTTTAGAAGAAATACAAAAATCTATTTTCTTTCTGTTTGTCTCAAAATGGCGTCTTTTTGCACTGAGGATTCGTAATTTCCTGTTCATGCCGAACACGACGAACCTGACAAAAATATACATGAACAATGCAAAACTGAAAACATCATATCCCCGGATCATATCATTATTTTGAGGAATAACTCAAAAAAGTTTTAACGGACCTCAAAATCTAGGACAAGAAACAAAATTAAGACCAATTAGTGTTGAACATACATGCATTGCTAGTAAATTTGTTTTTGTTTATCGCAATCATAATGTTTTAAAGCATATTTTATATAAATAAATATGAAGAGACCCACTCATTCGGGCATGATAATTCAAAATAAATAAATTACATTTTCACATTGAACACTCAAATGAATTACATGATTAGAGTTTACAATAATCAAGGCGTGCATTTATAGCAAATAAACATTTTAAAGTATTTATCTCTGATGTTATCCAAATAAATGTTTAAAATTTTCACAAAATATAAATATGCTAACTTACTGGACATTATTAAAGCGCACCGATTAAGCGTCCTCCATTCACACACTACACAACATGTACTTGTACAATTTCAAATCTGACCTAATTACAAACATCTGGATTGTGTTTCAAACATGAAATGCTATCACATCACATATGGGTCATAATATTACTTAAGGATATGTTGATTTAGTATCAATAAATAAACAAAAAAAACGTTGTAATTACACTATATTTCATAAAATCCCTATTACTTTTTTAATTAAATTTAAAAACCACTTAAAAGTGCTAGTTCCGCAGGGGTAACTTCCTATATATATATTGGTATACGGGTTCGAGATACGGGGACGTGCGGGAAATTTGGTGCTTATTTTACAAATTCTAGTATTTATTTGATGCTCATTTTTCCTCTTTCATATTTATTTGGGTCCATTTTCAACACATCTGGTATAAAATTGTTTTTTTTTTTTCAATTTCGCATAAATATTGTGAGAAGATTCATTAGAAAAAAATCCCTTTTATGAATTGACAAATTTTATATGCCACATTTAAGAATTTGTACCTTTTTCGTCTAATTATACAATAAATTTACGTTGTACATTAGTATTTTTATGGGTTTCATATATAAGGGCAGTATTTATTCGGGTATGGATTTCGATCATAGTCTAGTATTAATTCGGGTACAATTTTTGGACCCTCTCAGCCGCACGTCCCCGTACAAAATACTCCCCCGTTTGGTGCTAATCTGCTAATTTAAATCTTTAAGAATGATAGCATAAAAGGGACACGGGGGAAAAGGGGCTATAACCCCCTTTTAGATTTACTTTAGTCTTATTTCGTGCTTAAATCGGATTCGACCACGCAACAGTCCAGATATTTTTTACTTATACTTCAAATTTCAAACTAAAATAGATTAATAAATAAAACAAAACAAATAAATGAAATTAAAAAATGGACTTTGGACTTCATCTCTTATTTTTAGTATACTTTCATGAAGATACCCTCATAAAACCGATAGATACTCAATTTTTATCCGACATAGGAAATTCATCGTGACATTAAACCTCCAACTTGGGTGCCTGCTAGCAGTCTTATTAAGTATCTGAGCCAACCCTTGTTCAAGGTCTAAAACTAATTCAATTAGACAATCTCTTTTATGTATATGAATGTGAGAAAAACGCGTATATGTTCCGAATTATTATGATCTTGTAGATACTATCCGTTTGAATCAGATGACATAATGAAATAAAAATTCAAATTTAATGTGGCTCGAAGGAATCAAATGCCTGTTTATTGTCATTTAGGTTCAGTTCACTGGTGGCTAATTATTTGATATATATTTATCATTGTATATTTTAGAATATTCTCT
>MJUU01037421.1:38208-48238 GCA_002080025.1 Modiolus philippinarum | reverse complement strand
GTGTTTTACCTTGCCATAAACCAAAAACTCCATATTTTACGGGGTTTGATGGCGTTTTCATACACCAACACTAAAACAATTTCATCTCCCTGGAGCCATTTAAGTGTCAATGAAATAATTCATGGGAGCCTGAATATAAACTGATTTAACATTGGGTTTGACCTTTAAGCGTATATTTTGGCCTCAATTACACTCGGTGTGAAAATCCGTGGTAAATTCAGTATATATACAAGATGACGATATTCTTTTCTTAAATCAAGTAATTAATATTCAACTGTTAATACTCAGAAAGATTGTTTTTACTCAAAACAAGTAACATTTAGTAAAGCATTTGACAAAATAAGTAATTCAAATGATTTAAGTAATAGGTTAGTAAAACACTTACAAAATAAGTAAAAACCAATCATGCCTAAGTAATCACTAGTAATTAATTACTAAGTAATTTACTCAAAATGAGTATCAAACAATTACTAAGTAAAAGATTTTTTAGAGTGTAGGAAACTCCGCCCAGTCAATTTTAAGTTTTATTACAATACACAAATTGATATATGATAACCGCATTATTTGTTTTTTTTTCATAATTTTGTAATTACATAGAACACTGGGCTCCAATAATATCACAGCTCTACCATCAGGGATTTTTGATGCTTTAACAAATCTCGTGAACTTGTAAGTATTGTAGTTACATGGTACTCTGGGCTCCAATAATGTAACAACTCTACCATCAGGAAACTTTGACATTCTAACAAATCTTCAGTGTCTATGAGTGTTGTAGTGACATGGAAATCTGGGCTCAAATAATGTTACAACTCTACCTCTAGGATTTTTGATGCTACAACAAAGCTCCAGTACTTATAAGTATTGTAAGTACACTTACAACTGGGCTCCAATAATATTACAACTCTACCATCAGGGATTTTCGACATTCTAGCCAATCTCCAGCTTCAATAAGTATTGTAATTAAATGGAACTCTGGGCTCCAAAAATATCAATCTCTACCTCCAGGGATGTTTATACTTTAACTTACGAATCTCCTGAATCTATAAGTATTGTAATTATATAGATCTATGTACTCTTAGAATGTTACAACTCTACATTCAGGAATTTTTGACACTCCCACTCATTTCCAGTGCCTGCAACTATTGTAATTACATAGAACTTTGGGCTCCAATAAAGTTACAATTCTGCCTCCGGGATTTTTTTATGCTTTAACAAATCACCGCTGGATATAAGTATAGTAATAACATGGAACGGTTTGCTCCCATAATAATATAACTCTGCCATCAGGAATTTCGACACTTTAGCAAAATCTCCAGTATCTATAAGTATTGTAATAACATGGGCTCCAATAATATTAAACTCTACCTTCAGGGATTTTTATACTTTAACAAATTTCCAGTGCCTGCAGTAATGCAGTTACATGGAATTTGGGCTCTAATAATGTTACGACTCCAGAATCTTTGACATTCTAAAAAGATCCTCTATCTGTTATTATTGTAATTACATAGAGCTCTTGACCTCAAGAATGTGTCAACTCTACCTTCAGGGAATTTTTATGCTTTAACGAATCTCAACGTCCTATAAGTATTATAATAACATAGAATTCTGGGGTCCAATAATGTAACAACTGTACCCCAAAGGATTTTTTAAGGTCTATCAAATCTCCAGTATCTATAAGAAGTATAATTACATTGAACTCTCTGCTCCCATATTGTTACAACTCTACCATCAGGGATTTTTGACAATGTGACAAATTTCCAGTATATCTTTGAGTATTATAATTACATAGAACTCTGGGCATTAATAATGTTACAGTTCTTCAACCAGGGATTTTTGATACTCGTACAAATCTCCACTATCAAAAAGTATAGTACTTAAATTAAAACTCTTTTCTCCCATAATAATATAAATCTACCAGGAGGGATTTTTACACTCTAACAAATTTCCAGTATCTATAATTATTGGAATGGCAAGGAACTCTAGGCTCCAATAATGGTAAACTACTACTCCAGGAATTTTTTACACTTCTTAAAATCCAAGTATCTATTAGTATTGTAATAATATAGAGCTCTGGGCTCCAGGAATGTAACAACTTTACCTCCAGAGAATTCTGACAATCTAACAAATTTCCAGTATCTATATTAGTAGTGTAATTACATGAATTTTTGGGATCAAGTGATGTTGCAACTCTACAGTCAAGGGGTTGTGACACTCTAACAAATGTCCAATATTTATGAGTATTGTAATAACATACACATCTGGCCTAAAATAATGTTACAATTCTACCATCTGGGATTTTTGACATTTTAACAAATCTCAAGTATCAGGGATTTTTAAATACAAGTATGGTAATACATGGAATAAACAAATAAAGGGATATGGAGTAAATGTACATGGGACAAAGTCCCCATAAATACGTGGTAAGATTAAGCAAAAGGAACAACGTTTTGATTGTTGTTCTTCATCTTGAAGTCACTATGAGGCCTTCAACAAAGTGCAAACGCTCTTACCTCACAGTAAGTTCAAGACGGCCCCTAGCAACGGTTTAAGCGGAATTCACTTGCTGAATGTCGAACAACACCACATCCATCCCCTTCATTTCGCTTTTTTGATGGATGACGGGTTGTCAACAAGCATAACATATCGGGCGAAGTACTCTCACAAACACTGTCATCCATTGCCCGACAAAGGGACCAATGAAATAGACAATACAACATATTAACGATCACATGGCACTCATTGAGTTGTTTGTAAGAAAACTTGGCAATCAAAATCGGGAGATGTGGGCAATATATATACAGAAGGCCAGAAAAATAGTTGAATTTTTTACAAAGCAAGAAAGCCACATGCTGAATTTTGATAGTGCAATCTGGGTACCAATAATGGTACAACTGTACAACCAGGTATTTCTGGTACGCTAACGAATCTCTATTATCTATAAGTATAGTAATTACATTGAATTCTTGGCTCCAATTAAGAAATAACATTTCAACAAAGGATTTTTGTCACTCTTACAATCTCCACTATCTATACATGCTATAGGTATTGTAATTACATGGAACTATCGTCTCCAATAATGTTAAACTCTACCACCAGGGATTTTTATACTTTAACAAATCTGCAGTATCTATAAGTATTGTAATAACATGGAACTCTCGGATCCAATAATAATGCAACTCTACCTCCAAAGATGATCTAACAAAACTCCAGTATTCGAAAGTATTAAATTCATTTTTACAATATTTTCATGAAATGAAAAAGGAAAAATTAAAAAAGATAAAAAATATATAATAAAAATAAAATATAATAAAACATAATAAAAATTAAGGAATATATAAGTGTAATTATAACGCGTTTTCAACCATGACTTTTGTTTTAAAGAATATACTGAACATAAGGATTACGCAATTTTTTAATCTTTACAGCTACGGAAACTACACTCATTACGTCTGTATTCACCCGCACTAAAATGACCTTTAGTTTTTACTGCTGAACCTTTTTTCCAGATTTTCGTTCAATGTAATTATTGCATAACATAGCAGATAGATAACAACAAATGACTGGATTGGATTGTTGTTTTCTATTTAGAAAAAAAAATCTTGACGTTCAAAACGGAAGATGATTTTATTACAACAAATATAAAATGTCCATATTAATTGCATGTGCATATAGGGCTGGATTTATAGTTTCGACAACGAGACCTAAGTTAATTATGAAATTTCTCTATCGAGTAAGATAATTTTTGCAAATGATTGAAAACGAGGCTTGCCGAGTTTTAAACATTTGAAAATTTATATAACAAGATGTGAGAAATTTTATAATTTACGTGTTTAATTTGTTGAAAATGTTTCTCTAATGACATAATGTAAATTATCAATGATTATGTTCCGAATAGATCTGGCGGGAAATTCCACGCGAAATGTTCTCTTACTAGAGACAAGAAATATCTTTATCACATCGGTCACGCGTTGGTTAAATTTGCTAGAAATTAGAGATATAAAAAAGAAAAGACAACAACCCAAAGATGAGTAATAACAACTCAAAGCTACTCAATGCATATATATCTTGCTTTAAAGCAATTACTATAAAGCTGTAAAATACAAACGAAGGAAACATTTAGCAAGCCGAATTAAAAACACGACATTTATACTGTGTATAATACTACATCGTTTGAACTTAGAGATATTTAGGTTAACTTTTAATATTTTTATAATTATACAGAACTCTGAAAGACAATAGACTGAAAACTTTACCCTCAGGAATTTTTGACTCTCTAACAAAACTACAAGAACTGTAAGTAACGACATATTTACAATTTTAAATTAAAAAAAAAATAAATGAATAAATAAATGAATAAATAAATAAATAAATATATAAATAAACCCAAAATGTGAAAGCACATTCATATGAGAAATTCTCTCCAAACACTGAAATGTATATAGAGCATACATCTCTATTGAAAATCTTTTGAATACATCGGCAATCGAATACCGAAGCAAGAACGAGGAAAGGGGGAAATCTAAAACCATTAATCCAAAATCACGGCAATTCACATCCAACACGAATTGAGACAGTATGACAAAGACAAAACAAATAAACAAAAATGAAAAAGAACGCCACGCAACTAAAGCACTAGCAGTGTGAACCCCTTTAAAATCTGAGGTATCATCATTTGCTCCGGAAGGGAAACCATGATATGCTCCACGCGTGGCACCCGTCACACTGCCAGTGAAAAGTCCGGTCTTGTCACAGTGGGTGTTAGTCAGTCCGGTAACAATAAATTTGGTGAAAATGTAGTATAGCTCTGTTCCGGAAATAATGTTGGATATATGAAATAAAAAATCGGGGTCACCAATCATATTTTTGAGAAAAAAAATCCTAAAAAATAAAACTGTCCTTATTTTCATCAGATGCGCAAGATGGGTTCTTTGTTTTAGGCACACTAACCACCTTAAGTTAAGGAAAGGGCTATAAAAATCTGAAAAGTTTTGGTAACTCAAATATTAGGAAAATAGATAAAAGAAGGGAAACGGGGAATGTGTCAAAGAGACAACGACCCAAAGGGAAGCACCAACAAAGCCACCATAAGATCTTCAATGAACGGTGAGAAAACCCCACACCCAATGGCAGGTCGGAGTCGGCCCCTGAATAAAGAGTAATCAAGTTCAGCGAAATAAACAGGAAAAGCATTTATACATTCATTCTGATGTAGTATAACTTGATGTATCAACGAAGAAGTTGAGATTTAAAAAATCAATTTTAAGATAATTCACCTTTAGATTTGGTTATTGTGCATACATCCTCACCAGTTGCTTTTCCTTTTTAACATTTTTATCGAAGTTTTGAGAGACTTATTCTTTGGTGTGTTTCTTTCTATAAGTCCCAAAACGATGTTTTGGAAGACTTGTTGTTTTTACTGTGCTTCTTTTTTATTAAGTCTCCTGGACGAATTTGGTAGACTTATTATTTTTGTTGCGTTTCTAATTTATTAAGTCTTCACAGATATCAAAATATCGAAATTACTGAATGATAAAATCCCAACCCAAGATGTGCATTCAAGTCTCGGAATTAAAAAAGGGCGACCGTTGCCATGGAAATGGTTAAAAAAGTGCATAGAATTGGATGAAATTCAATAGGAAGTTTGCCTTACAGCTATGGACTTGGCTTTTGGTCTCAAAGGCTTCAAAATTGTGACTGTTGCCATGGAAACAGTAACAAAAAGGCGGGAAAATAAAATTGTCAGACATCGATGAAATTTTACACTGTCTTACTGTCTAAACAATTGGTTGCTGGACTCCTAGACTTAACAAAAGGCTGCTGTTGTCAGGGAAACAGAAAAAGCGGGAAATACAAAGTTCTCAGACTGAATGAAGCTTAACAGAAAGGTTATTTATAAATCTGGATCTCATCTAAAGCCTTTATTTTTGTGAAATTGAAATTCTTTTGGAAGTCCTCATGAGTTTGCACGCTAACACAATTATTACTATCTAAGTGTCCTAAACGAAATTTGGGGAGACTAATTGAATAACTGTGTTTCATTTAATCATTTTTCTTCCGTTTCTGTCGCAACTTTGTCTGTCCAATTTCTCCAATCTTAACCAAACTTCGCAGGAAGATGGAACCCATCGAAAGATGTGCATTCACATCTTTGAATTTCAAAAATGGTGATCATTATCATGGAATTGGTTAAAAAGGATGGGAAAATCGAAGTGTTTTTTTTTATGAAATTTTATAGGAAGGTTAACTTACAGCTGTTAAATTAAATTCTGGTCTCAAAGACTTTTAAATGGCAACCGCTGCCATGAAAACGGAAAAAAGGTGGGAAAATAAAAGTTCTCATAATTTGGTGAATTTTTTAGGAAGGTTGCTTAATATCTGTAAAATCGGAATCTGGTCTCTAAGACTTCAAACATGCAACCATTGCCACAGAACTTCTAAAGGCTAGAAAATCAAAGTGCTCAGAATTATATGAACATTGTCTTACATTTGCAAAATTGGCTTCTGGAAAAAACGACTTTAACATGACTGTAACCATTGTAAACAAAGAAAATGGGAAAATTCAAAGTTCTCAGAATGGACTAAATTTTAATAAACAGGTTGATTAAAATCTGTGGATCCCGCCGAATGCCTTTTGGGTTCTGATTTTGGGGGTTCGTTTGGGAGACTTTCTGTGGTTGCATCCAAACACAATTAATAGTAGTTTTTGATTTTGCTTTTTTTGTTTTTTTTGTTTTTGTTTTCTTATATCTTTTTATCTTAAATATTTGGATTATAGTTAGGTTGAAAGTTGTGTTACATGTTAAACTTTGAAATAATAATGATAATAATGAAAATTATGGTGATAGCATTATATATAATTGTATTTATTTAATGACGTTTAAGTTCCAAAAAATGTTTCGACTCAAAGTTTTCTATGTATCGGAACAATTACGGGCTACAATTGTCAGTGGACAAGATAATTTAAATATTTGATTCAGGCATAACATGATCGGTATAAGTGAAATTCGTTGATTTGAAGTCGCCCTGAATATCTGAAAATCATTCAGTTTTTCTGTTGACAAATTTTGTCATTCAACATTGTAGATATATACAACTTTCTGTGACCGGAATTGAATATTTCACTGAAAACGTTGAAAAAACGGTAGTAGAATACCGAAGGAACAAGGGAAGTGATGATTACAAAAATCGAAGTCCAAAGACATGGCAAAAACGGCAACAGAGAAAAACAAAGACAAAACAAGGACGTGAGACAGCCACAACGCACGGAAATAAAAAGGACGACATTAAGAACTAAGGCACTCATAATGTGAACTCCCATGAAAACTGGGAGTGACATCAGGTGCTCCGGAAGGGTAAGCATGTCCTGCTCCACGATCAGTGAGGTATATATTGTTTTGAAAGTTCTGATTGCCATTTTCTAACCCTTAGACATAACCAATAAAAATCCATTGTACGTGTTACTTCTCTTACCCTCAAACAATTTGAAAAGCTGTTGTAAGTCTCTTGAGTATTCAAACATTAACCAGGACAACCAGTAGCACGAACATCATCAACGAAGACAAAACTAGAATTTTACAGTATGATATACAAGACAACACAAAAATTAAGTTTTCTCGCTTTCACGAAATTATTGTTGATAAATTTTATCTGGACGACTCAATAGATGTTTAAACTTAACCGAAATTGTTATTTCTTACACTTTAATGTTGATATGCATGCACAAAAAAGAAAAGAAACCATTGTGATTCAATCTGAGAAACCGGTTTCGTCATGTTGTTTTCTTTATGATGACCCGGTACCGTCTTTTTGAAGGGCCCGGTTTCGTCATGGTGTGTTTGCTTTCAATCAAAACATTTATTCATCTTCTGATAAATATATTAGTTTTGCCATACGAAATTATATATTGACAACTTCATTTGTTATGTGTCTTTCATATACAAACAGTCGTTCAACTTGTAATACTTTCATTTACATTTTGTATTTCTGTAAATTATTGAACCAAAGAATACCCGCCACATATCCTTATAATTATTTGTGGGGATTTCCTCTAAAAGAGCATTAGTATGTCTTCCTTACATTTTTTTTTTCATCGTGATAACAATGTCATTTAGATGCTGCAAAACAATAGAACGGTGAATTTAGAGTCCCTTTTAGGTTTAATTGTATGCCGAGAGTTCCATAACGCGCCAAAACCCACATGAGCGCTTTGAAAAATTGGTGAGCATGTCAAAGGAAACAATTTTGTCACCTTCAAATGCATATCCACATTGAATGAATTTAACAGTATTTCCATTTTTTACTCTACAGTACTTAGCGATTCAGTTGGTCATTTATATTCTACATAGTCATATAAAGACGATAACACTGTTACCACTCGGCGTGTCTGTAAATTTTTCCAGTTTTGTAGATAGGGAAGGAAATTTTCCGGAGAGTCGGGATCATTTCAAAACAAACGAAAATAAACAAAGAAAACAGATCTTCTATATTGAGAAAGACGCCCTCTTAGACAATGAAAGATCAAGACGAAGTTATACAATGCCATTTCTTAATAAGAAATGTCCATGAGCAGAAAAAATCAGATCCAATTTTCAAGAACAAAACTGGTGATCGGACGCCGTGTCTGTCTCGCAACCATATTTTAGCTTATGCTGAAGGCAATGACCAAATTTTGACTTCTTTCAAATGAACACGTCAGATAAATAATAGAAAAAAAAAAAAAAAAAAAAAAAAAACGAGAATCAGTACTTTAAATGAATTTCTGCCTTCAAGTAATAGAAAATTATGATGTTTAAAGCGAGGCTTGGCTAACAATTGCCTATTTGACAATTTTTTCACGAGATGTGAGAATAAAGTGTTGAATATTTTGTAGTGACCAAAGGCAAAATACGAATGTATTCCGTATAGAGTCAGCGAAAAGTTTCTCAAGACTTGTTTTCTTTGTAGATATAATACAAGTTTTCAGACATGTCGAGACTGATAGAAATTAAGATAATAATAGTAGTATAACGGGTTACCTCAGACCACTTTTGTCGAGGACCTCCATAGTGCATTCTTTGTAAAATATTTTCATTTTCCCTCAATTTTCCTTAAAATATGCAAATTAGTTCAGGAGGGAATTTTTGTGCCAATATAGAGGGCGCTGCAACCATTATTGGACTTTGACCCCTTATAGTGGGCGCTGCAATCGTTATTGACGAGGTGCTAAGTGTGTCATTGGCCTCGCCCTGTTTTGGGTGTTGTGACTAGTTTTGTGTACTGGTCTCGTCTTTATCCCAGCTTTGGCCTTGTTTTTACCCTAACCCTAATCTATTTTACCTACACCTTAACCATTGTCTCTAGAATTCAATGATTGAACCTTTTTGTTAGTGTTTCATTGACCTTTGACCTTTGGCCTCGTCTTGAGTGCCTCGCCTTTGGCTTTGACTTCAACAGTCCATAGTGTTGTCGTAGGACCTGTCCTATATGCAAATGAGGTACTACTAGTTAAGCCTAGCAGTTCATTCTGGCATTGCCCTTAACCCTAATTTTTACCTTATACCTTAAACGCTAACCCTAAACCTAATGTATATAAAAGTAAGCCTCTCATATATCAGTAACACTAACCATTGGTATACAACAGTAACCCTTTGGTATGCAACCTTAACCTTTATGTATATAGCAATAACCCTAACATTAATAAATATAACAGTAACCCTAACCCTGATTTCAACCCCTAAATGAAAACCCTAACCCTAGTCTATATTACAGTAAACCTAACGCTATTGTATATAACAGTAATCCTAACCCTTATGTATATAACCCTAATCCTAATGTATATTACAGCAACCTTATGCAATAACATGAACCCTAACCTATGTAGATAACAGTGACCCTAACCCTAGTGCATATAACAATAACCCTAACCCTAATGTATATAACAGTTGCCCTAACGCTAATGTGTACAACTATAACCCTAACCCTTATGTGTATAACCCTAACCCTTATTTATATAACCCTAACCTTATGTAACCAAAATCCTAATGTATATAAC
>MJUU01037421.1:2513-32323 GCA_002080025.1 Modiolus philippinarum | reverse complement strand
TAGACATATCATATATGGATTCGATGTACTTTCATACTTCTAAAGTGATTAGTCAAGGTGTTGTAGGGCTGTGAAGTACTATTTTGTGATATCGGCCCTAAAAATCAAAGATCGGCCCTAAGTCGGCCTTAAATCGGCCTTAATCAATACTATTCGTACTATAGACCTATTATATATGGAATCCGGGTATCTTTATACTTCTAAAGTGGTTAGTGTTGCTGTTGTAGCGCTGTCATGTACTGTTATAGAGATATCGGTCCTTAAAATCAAAGTTCGGCCCTAAATCGGCCCTAGATCGGCCTTTATCAATACTATTAATAATAGGGTCATATCATATATGGAATAGGGGTATCTTTATACTTCTAAAGCGATTGGAATAGACAGTGAAGGCCTCAAAGCTACTGTTGTAGAGATATCAGCCCTTAGAAATCAAAGTTCGGTCTAAGTCGGCCCTAATTCGGCCCTAGATCGGCCTTAATCCGAACTATTGATGATCTAGTCATGTCATTTATTAATTCGATGTATGTTTAGGCTTCTAAATCGGTTAGTCACACTGTCAATGTGATATCTGCTACCTTTATGAAGTCTCGTTCAGTACGAGATTTTATGATTCATGTTATCTTTATGTACAAGTTCATATTTTGTTGCGTTTGTCACAAACAATTGATGTTACATTTCATTTTTGAATATCGTTTAGTTATCAAGTTTTGTTGTAATTGTATTCATTTTTCATGTTTCATGTTGTAAGTTCGATGAATGTATCGAATTTTTGTTGTCTTTATCGGCCTTTTTACGGTTTTTTACTGCTGCTGCCACCACCACCATCATAGACTATTATCCCACCACCACCACCCAGATACTTTTAAACCACCACCACTACCGCCATAGACTATTATCCCACAACCACTACCACCACCATAGACTATCATCCCACCACCACCACCCAGATACCTTTAAACCACCACCACCACCGCCATAGACTATTATTCCACCACCACTACCACCACCCAGATACCTTTAAACCACCACCCAGAAACCTTAAAATCACCATCACCACCACCCAAATGCCTGAAAATCACCTCCACTACCACCAGGATACATCAAAATCGCCATTTTTATCATTACAATACTATATTTTCCTTTTTTTGCTAACACAATACCATGACATCACCATGGTTACTAAGTAAATACTTTAAACTAATGTATAATTTAATGATGATCTTATATCATTTATACTGGTTTTTTATTGTTCGTATTGTCTTCAATATCGATTTGTTTACATATTTAGATGTGATTGTCTCATTCTTAACAATTTTTTAATTTTATATTTAAGTTTTGTTTTCATTAATGTCAATAAGTTTCCGTGTTTGCTGTATTTGTGTTCATATATCACGTGTTACAATGTGTTTTCAATAAATTTATCATATTCATTTCACCAATAGTTGTATTTCTGTTCATTGTTAACGTTATGTGCCTTGTTTTGGTATTAACAGTCGTGTCAATGTTCATATGTTTACATATTTTCTGTCGGTGTATGTTCATATTATATGTGTCATTTTATGTTTTGATGTCAAAGTTCACATTTATTTCCATGTTTTGTTGTAATTGTGTTCATATTTCACATTTCATATTGTATTTTTGTGTTCAAGTTTGCATTTGTTGTCATCTATTGTTGTGTTTGTATTCATACTTAACGTTTTGTTTCGTGTTTTGATGTTAACATTCATGTCAATGTTTGTATGTTTGTTCAATTTTTCTGTTTTCAATGTTCAATCAGTTCTTATTTGGTGTTCACATATATATGTTAATTCATTTACTGTTAATCTTTTACTATTAATGCTTGAATATATTGTTCATATTGTTTGTAATATCAATTAGTTTTCATATTTTGTGTCGCTTAATGTTCATAGTTCAACATTTCTACTTGTATTTGGTGTTCATATTGATTAGTTTCTATGTTGTATCGATTCAAGTGATCTTTTACCATTGATACTTTCATATTTGGTTCATTTTGTCTCCAGTGTCGATTTGTTTCATAGTTTGTGTCACTTCATGTTGGTGTTTATGTTTATATTTGTAGTTCATATTGTTTCAATATCTATTTGTGTTCATAGTTAATGTCAGTTGATAGTCATAGTCATATGCTTCCGCTTTTAGTATTTCATTTCACATTAGTTTTCATATTATCTTCAGTATCAATTTGTTTTCATAGTATCACTTAACGTTTATTTTGTCTTCTACTTGTTATCATTTATAACTAAATATGTTTATATGTTATGTGTCCATAGTCATGAATGGTCTTATGTTCATATCAATGTCATTGATTTTTTGTGTCAGTTCTAGTTTCATTATGTGTTTTCAATGAAGTATCCATCAGTATGAATAGGGTAACAGATATGATTAGGGTAAGGGTTATAAATAAGGGTAAGAGTTATACATAAGGGTAACTGTTATATAAATAAAGGTAAGGGTTATACATAAAGGTTAGGATTATACACATTAGGGGAAGGGTTATATACATTAGGGTTAGGGTTATACATAAGGGTTAGGTTACTGTTATATACATTAAGTTTAGGATTATATACATAAGGGTTACGATCATATACATAGGGGTAAGGGTTATACATAAGGGTAAGTGCTATATACATAAGGGTAAGAATTACTGTTATATACATAGAGTTCTATACCAAAAGGTTACCAATACTGATGTATACATTAAGGTTATGGTTACTGTTATATACCAAACTGTTAGTTATATACAAAAGCGTTAGGGTTACTGTAATATACACTAGGGTTAGGGTTATCATTAAGGAATTAAAATCAGGGTTAGGGTTACTGTCATTTACATTAGTGTTATTGTAATTGCTATATACATAAGGTTAAAAGTTGTATACCAAAGGGTTATTGTTATATACATAAGGGTTAGGGTTATTACATAAGTGTTAGGGTTAGAGTTATATAAAGAGGGTTAGGGTTATATACATAAAGATTAATATTATATAGATTAGGGTTACTGTTATTACATAAGGGTTAGTGTTTTATAGATAAGGGTTAGGGTTATACATAAGGGTTAGGGTTACTGTTATTACACAAAGGTTAATATTATATACCAAAGGGTAATGGTTATATGCATAAGGATTAGGGTTACAAGGTTAAGGGTTACTGCTATTTAAATTAGGGTATGGGTTACTGTAATATAAGGGTTACTGTTACTGTTATATACATTAAGGTTAGGAATACAGCTACATACATAAGGGTAACAAATAGTAACATAAGAATGAGGGTTACAGTTAGTATCATTAGGATAAGGGTTTCAGTTTTAAACATTACAGTTAGGGTAAGTGTTATATACATAAGGATTAGGGTTAAGGTTATATATATAAGGTTAAGGGGTATATGTATAAGGGTTAGGGTTCGTAAGGGTTAATGTTATATACATTAGGATTTTGTTAACATAAGGTTAGGGTTATATAAATAAGGGTTAGGGTTATACACATAAGGGTTAGGGTTATAGTTGTACACATTAGCGTTAGGGCAACTGTTATATACATTAGGGTTAGGGTTATTGTTATATGCACTAGGGTTAGGGTCACTGTTATCTACATAGGTTAGGGTTCATGTTATTGCATAAGGTTGCTGTAATATACATTAGGATTAGGGTTATATACATAAGGGTTAGGATTACTGTTATATACAATAGCGTTAGGTTTACTGTAATATAGACTAGGGTTAGGGTTTTCATTTAGGGGTTGAAATCAGGGTTAGGGTTACTGTTATATTTATTAGTGTTAGGGTTATTGCTATATACATAAAGGTTAAGGTTGCATACCAAAGGGTTACTGTTGTATACCAATGGTTAGTGTTACTGATATATAAAAGGCTTACTTTTATATACATTAGGTTTAGGGTTAGCGTTTAAGGTATAAGGTAAAAATTAGGGTTTAGGGCAATGCCAGAATGAACTGCTAGGCTTAACTAGTAGTACCTCATTTGCATATAGGACAGGTCCTACGACAACACTATGGACTGTTGAAGTCAAAGCCAAAGGCGAGGCACTCAAGACGAGGCCAAAGGTCAAAGGTCAATGAAACACTAACAAAAAGGTTCAATCATTGAATTCTAGAGACAATGGTTAAGGTGTAGGTAAAATAGATTAGGGTTAGGGTAAAAACAAGGCCAAAGCTGGGATAAAGACGAGACCAGTACACAAAACTAGTCACAACACCCAAAACAGGGCGAGGCCAATGACACACTTAGCACCTCGTCAATAACGATTGCAGCGCCCACTATAAGGGGTCAAAGTCCAATAATGGTTGCAGCGCCCTCTATATTGGCACAAAAATTCCCTCCTGAACTAATTTGCATATTTTAAGGAAAATTGAGGGAAAATGAAAATATTTTACAAAGAATGCACTATGGGGGTCCTCGACAAAAGTGGTCTGAGGTAACCCGTTATACTACTAATAATAGACAGGAATTCCTCTAAAACCCTATATCAAATATTCCACTCTCAGGCAATGGCTGACAAAATGTGTTGAGAAACCTCGGATCTAGGGTTCGGATGGTTTTTTAGTTTGAATAGTTTTAACTGAATTCGGTCACAATTAGTCTTTGGGAAGTATTCTTCAAAAATTGTGATTTTAATGTTAGGAGCATATTGAAGACGACCGCCAGCGAGGAACAAATTTCAACATAGAACTCTACAAAAGTCTTAACTCCTCAAACAACTTCAACAAAATTAGATCATAATAGTTCAATAGATTTATTCTTTAAAATCGTTAATTTTTATGTTCCTACCTTTTGCATAATGTTAAACAGCTGAAAGCATAGTTAATCCTTTCCTATTCAAAGACATAATCTTATTTGAAACTGCTAGGCTGTTTGGGTGGTTTTGTTTTCAATGTTGTGATTACTGATATCAAAAACCCTTCGATGGTTTCTCAAATTGTCTCCTTAGATCCCTTTTCGAAAACATACTCTGAAACCGCTTGATCAATGGAAATGATTGGTCACAACATGAAACTTGTGATTATAATTTTCATATGTAATACAAGAAGACATCCTATGTTAAACACAGTTTTAACATAGGGAATCTATGGGAAAGGCATTCAAAGATCTTCTAATCTGAAATTTCTATGGCATTTAGATATTTACTTGACTACAATTTCTTGGATAGCCCAGTTTATTATGTTGGTTCCTCATTGCCTTCTAGCTGAGGACATTGTTTAACATAGTACATTATGGTAAAATACTTTCAATAGATCTCCTCTTTGAACTCTATACCAATTGGACTCAAATATTATTACAATTCTTCTTTGAAACGCTGTGTTGATAATGTTCATATGTCAAAAATTATAGTGTCAAGGTTTAACCTAATTTTTGAAAACAAGTCTTACAGCCTGTTTGATAATCTATTCCAAAGTCCAATGAAGGTACAGACTCTGAAGAAACTTTTTGTTTGTGGTTCTTGGAATATGGTTAAAAAAATACATGCATTTACATATATATTCACTCTCGTTCTGGGATCACTGCAGTTGTTGATGACACATTATCTCGTTCTAAGAGAGACAAGGTTGGATACAGCTCTAAAAGACAACATAGCGTACAATACACACAAAATACCAAGGAGTCGTGAACCATGAAAAATCATGTATTCAGTATTCTGATTTTTTGCTATTTTTTTTTATAGTAGATGTGCCCTAAAGTCAAGATTAAAGTCAAGATTAAAGTCGAGATATCATTGTTGCGCGAGTGCCCAGGCTCAGTTAGATCATTCTTATACTGCCCAGCGAAACGTGTATCTTTTAGAACATAAAATTGATATATATTGTGAAATTCAATGTGTTTATCGGATTTAAAAAGTTCGGATAGCTTCTATCAATCGCACAATCTCTATACACTACCCGGTTTACAACTGTTGGATATGTATTCTGTCATTTTTAAAGTCATTTCACTGAATATTACTGGTATGTAACAATTTTCCATAAGAATTCATGATATAATTACATTTTGTTTCACAATAATCTTTGGTGGTGATTGATATATGCATATAAAAGAAAAGAAATGATTATTTCTTTTTTATATCTCGTTTTTTTTTGTTTTTGTTTTATTTTGTAAAATCTGCAACACAGAAATTTTTTTTTCTTCATTAATTTGTGTTGTTTTCAATTGTAAAAAGAAGACGAAACTGGTTTCTCTCCTGGTCATAACTGAGACCAATCCAGATTCTTAGACATGACGAAGCCGGTTCCTAAGATCATAACACGGTCAGTTTCTTTTCCGTTTAGAAGCTGTATATCAACATTGGAATATAAGATGACACTATTTTAGTGAAGTTTAAATATATATGTTGAATCATTTGTATAGATCGGAACATACAATTGCATGCCATTTAATCGAAAAAACTCAATTATTTTAGTGATTTGGGTGAAATGTTCAATTCCGGTCGCAGAAAATTGCTTATATCTACAATGTTTAAAGGTTCAATAGGTAAACTTTAGAATCCAGTGATTTATACATGTCCAATATGAATAAAAGTCATTGAATTACACTGATGAAGCCATTGATAAGCTTGTACCTTGTCTTTTAATTGCTGAGGTCACTCATTATTGTTGCCCGTACTAGTTCTGACATATCGAAAACATTGAGATGAAACATATTTTGCCGGTTCCGATTAGCCACAGTGGTAAATATATTGAACAACATACGATTGTCTTTCACCTGTTGATTAAAATTAACCAAGAAAAACACAAATGTACTAACATCAGATTACAAGTTATTGAAAACATCCTATTGACAGTTTATTTTCCTAGAATTATTATTGATTTATTTCAATTTTTGATCATTTATCATTACTGGGACGGAAAGAAAAGTGAAAGCCTGTGAGCAAGACCACTCTAACAAGCCGAAATCCGTCTCTATCTATAAAATTCAGTATTTGATAATGATGAAGGTATATACTTACTGAGTTCATACAGAAAATTCTACAGGTTTTTTTTTATTGCAATCAAAAGGCTCGTATTTGAAATATGTCACCCGTTTATTTTGTCATCGGGATTTTTTTATCTCTTATTGTCATTCATTATAAAAAAAAGTTGTACAAAACATGGGATTTGATTTTGTTATGTCTTCATCCATTTCATCTGTGCGATTAAATAAGTATAATCCCGTTTCCTGTATTTTTGTAGATAGGCACAAATACACGTTTGTGGAATAGAAATCAAATAGATGTATCTTGGAAAATGAGTCAACACAATCTGAAACAAAAGTGGTTGTCTTATTATCTTTCTTATAAAACGGATTCATTTATTTTGTTCATGTAAATGCATTATGTTTATTTTTGTAATCTACTTTGTGTTTAGTATCTTTACTTTTCAGACTTATTAATGAAAACCAGATATCGAGCCTGACTGGTGGTGTGTTTGACTCTCTCATCAATCTTGATAATTTGTAAGTATATCAGCTGATATCTGACGTATTATCTCTATTTGTTAAGGGTATGTTTGACTTGTCCATTAATCTAGATTATTTGTAGTTAGATTATACAATTTTAGCCTTTGTATAGGTCAATATGATGTTATATCGACCTGAGAGATGCATATTGACCGACAGCGAATCTGGAGGTCAATATGAATTTCATGGTCGATATAGCATCATATCTCAGGGTTAGAAAATGACAATAACCAATCAGTAACCTAACAGATCTTTCAAAACATATGCCTCACTGATCGTGTGACGGGTGCTGTATACAAGGCAGGACATGCTTTCTCTTCCGGAGCACCTGATGTCACTCTGTTATTTGAGAGTTCACATTGTTAGTGCTTACGTTTTGTGTGTTGTATATGTAATGTTCGTGTGTTTTGTGGGCATGTGGTGTCTTTGTCTTCCGTCTTCTGGTGTTCTTGCTTTTGCCTTGTCTGTGGACTTTGATTTATGTAATCTTGTGCTCTGTTCCTTCGGTATTCTACTGCCGTTGTTATTGACCTAGTACAAAAGCTACAATTGTTATGTTATTAATTGAATTAATGTATATTATTTAAAACTCTTTAGGATTACTTTAGTAATGAACATATATTCCATTTTACTATCCTAATTTTAAAATCTTATATAAGTGTTTTTTTTCCACAGCATTTCCTACATTTCAAAAATTTTAATTTATACACATTTATTTTATTTTGGCCTGTTCATGTAAAGTAAAAACAAATAAGAAGATGGAGCAAACAAAAATACCTTGTTAAGTATATTTCTGACTAACATTGCGGTTAATCAGGCATATGTGGTAAATGAAATAAAATTAACATTTTGCTTTCATATACAATTATGGCACTTCCACGAGATCAATATGGGGTTTAACGGAGCAATAAAGTAATATTGAAAGATCGTTTACCCCGAGTTCAATATTATCTTTTGTGCTCCGTTAAACCCCATATTCATCAAGTATAGAAGTGCCATAATTGTTTTATTATATTTGACTGACATGGCTTGGGTCACTTGTTACAAATATCAGAGGCGTGGTATATCTATTGTGGTTGTGAAAGGGGCGTTGCCTGGAAACATCAGTCAAAGTAAGTGTGCAATATATATATGGAATATTACAATCCCTAAGGCGTTATATGAGCCCGAGATCCGTCAAGCTCGAGGGATGATATATAATCGAGGGCTGATGAAGGGCGTGATATGAAAAATGACATGAAATGATGTTTGTAATCATGTACTTCAACAAAAGAAAAAAGAAATCAACTGAAAAATATTTTGAAGATTCAGATATATACATAGTCGGAAAATAGTAAATGTATTTGACGAGATTGAGAAATGCACGATTAAAACGTTTCGCAGCGAGGACAATCAACGGGAAGAGAGTAAACAGCTTTGCCTTGTTTGGTATATCCGTGACGTCAAAAGAGAATTTACATCATGACGTCAAGACATGGAAGTTTTCTAACAGTCGTTGTGTCTTTTCTTTGATCAAAATCGTTGACCAATTGCCAGAATACCTTGCAACTACGAAAAAAATATTCGTAGGGGGTAATATTGTACAGTAAATACTACCATAGCAAAACAAATTACAATGCTTGTATTTTTGTTATTATATTATTTAAGAAGGCGGCATTGTATGCAATGCATGTTGTTTTGGCGGAAACACACGAAAACCTGCGAGTAGTGACGGAAATGCATGTGATACATTCCGGAAGTATGCTCAATAAAGCTTTATCAGCCCGCTAGCTGTCATGATCAACTGTGCAATATAATTTTTTTTATTGAGCAGGAATGTTTCTTTACTTTATATATAGAAATAAAAGTACAAATATAATAATATGCTTTAATCAATTTCTCCTATCAAATTTTACTCTTGGACTGGTTATAATACAACAATGGAAACTCTAAATGACCTTTTTAGCTCACCTGACCCAAAGGGTCAGTGTGAGCTATTGCCATCACTTGCCGTCCGTTGTCCGTCCGTCGTCCGTCCGTTAAACTTTTCACATTTTCATCTTCTCCTCTGAAACTACTGAAGCAAATTCAACCAAACTTTACAGGAATGATGTATGGAAGGTCCTTTACAAAGATTGCTCATTTCGTTCCGATCCGACAAAAAAACATGGCCGCCAGCGCAGAACTTAGGTTTAACATTGGACCCTATGGGAAAAATCACATTTTCATTTTCTGCTCTGGAACCACTGAGGCAAATTCATCCAAACTTTACAGGAATGATGTACTAAAGGTCCTTAACAATGATTGCTCATTTTGTTCCGATCCGACAAAAAACATGGCGGCCAGCACGGAACATGGTTTAACATTGGACCCTATGGGAAAATAGCATTTTCATCTTCTCCTCTGAAACCACTGAAGCAAATTCAACCAAACTTTACAGGAATGATGTATGGAAGGTCCTTTACAAAGATTGCTCATTTCGTTCCGATTTCCGATCTGATAAAAAACATGGCCGCCAGCGCAGAAGTTAGGTTTAACATTGGACCCTATGGGAAAATTCACATTTTCTTCTTCTGCTCTGAAACCACTGAAGCAAATGCAACCAAACTTTACAGGAATGATGTACTAAAGGTCCTTAACAAAGATTGCTCATTTCGTTCCGATCCGATAAAAAACATGGCCGCCAGCACGGAACATAGTTTAACATTGGCCCTATGGGAAATTCACATTTTCATCTTCTCCTCTGAAACCACTGAAGCAAATTCAACCAAACTTTACAGGAATGATGTATTGAAGGTCCTTTACGAAGATTGTTCATTTCGTTCCAGTCCGATAAAAAACATGGCCGCCAGCACGGAAATTAGGTTTAACATTGGACCCTATGGGAAAATTCACATTTTCTTCTTCTGCTCTGAAACCGCTGAAGCAAATTCAACCAAGCCTTACAGGAATGATGAACTGATGTTCCTTGGTCATTTCATTCAGATAAAAAAAAACAAAAAAACATGGCCGCCAGCACAGAACATAGTTTATTTTGGCCCTATGGGAAATTCACGTAAAAAACATGGCCACCATGCAGAACATCGAAAACCCTGCTTCAGCATTTTGTCTGGTGAGCGATACAGGCTCAGTGTCTGAGCCTCTAGTTATGTTTACATTTTGAGTTATTTTTAGTAACCGTGCAATATCGACAAGACAATTAGCCGTTTTTAGCTCACCTGGCCAAAGGCCATGTGAGCTTTTGCCATCACTCGGCGTCCGTCGTCCGTCTGTCCGTCCGTCCGTTAACTTTTATTCAAAGATCTTCTCCTCTGAAACTACTATGCTAATCCTTACCAAACTTGGCCGGAATCATCACCAGGGTATGTTCTTTCAAGTTTGTGATTTTAATGTCCGTAGACCAAACAACATGGCCGCTGTTACTAAAAATAGAACATAGGGGTTAATTGCTGTTTTTTCCAAATTACTCGAAAACCATTACAGATATAAAAATTCTGACGAGGTAAAAATAATCAGCATGATGAGATCTACCTGCCCTGCAATTTTGGTGAATATCCATTTACCCGTCTTGGAGTAATTGCCCCTTTTCCGCAAAATTTTGAGTTTTTCGTTACTTGTTGTCTTACATATTGAAAATGATAGAAGATAGAAGTGGAATTTGTGTAACAAAAATGTTCACAATAGTAAGATCTACATGTCCTGCAATTTTGAAGAAAATCTGACAACCCACATAGGAGTTATTGCCGCTTTTTCTTTGAATTTTCACAATTTTTGAACATTTTTACTTTTATTTCAAAAACTGTTTGAGATAAAGGTTAAATGTGAATTGCAAAAGTGTTGAGGTTTTCAAGAACTACAATGTCTACATATGTCCAGCAGGTTCGCATCCCATCCAAGATGGCCACCAGCGGGGAAGATAGTTTAACATAGGACCCAATGGGAAATGCATTCAAAGATCTTCTCCTCTGAAACCACTGAGCCAATGGGGACCAAATTTTGTTACAATAGTCCTTGGGTGGTCCCCTTTAAAGTTTGTGATTTTTGCGTTTGTACCTCATCCAAGATGGCTCTAGCGTGGAGCACAGTTTAACAAAGGGACCCTATCGGAAATGCATTCAAAAGTCTTCTCCTCTGAACCCACTGAGCCAATTGGAACCAAACTTGGTTACAATAGTCTTGAGATGTTTTCCTTCAAAGTTTGTGATTTTTATGTTCATACCTCATTCAAGATGGCCACCAGCAGGGAACATAGTTTGACATAGGGACCCTATGGGAAATGCATCCAAAGATCTTCTCCTCTGAAACTACAAGGCCAAATTGAAACAAACTTGGTCACAATAGTCCTTAGGTGGTCCCATTTCAAATTTGTGATTTTTACGTTCTTACCTCATCCAAGATGGCCGCCAGCGTGGAACATAGTTTAAATAGGGACTCTATGGGAAATGCATTCAAATGTCTTCTCCTCTGAACCTACTGAGCCAATTGGAACCAAACTTGGTTACAATTGTCCTCGGGTGATCCCTTCCAAAGTTTGTAATTTTTAGTTTGTACCTCATCCATGAATGAAAATTAACATCTGCTGAACTGATTTATAGTATGAATGGGTGGTCTATAGGTGACAATGAATAAAACTGGTGACCAGGTGAGTGATACAGGCTCATGTGAGCCTCTAGTTGATATACCGTTTCTGTGGAACATCACATAATATGGGGGGTCATGTGATTATGTTCTGGCCAATGGAATGGCTTGAAAAATATCTTATTAATAATATTAGCTGATATCTTACGTATTATCTCTACTTGCTAAGGATGTGTTTTACTCGCTCATCAAACTCAATTATTTCTAAGTAGACTAGTAAAAACACGGTTGCTTTAAATGTTTGATACAGTTTCATTTCGACATGTATTAATACCCTTTAGCAAACACCCTTTATCACATCCCTTTATCGTACCTCTAGACCATTACCACATCCGTTTTTAAGACGCTTCGATAATTTACCTTAATACCATGAAATTTTCAGAAACACAATTATTCCAAATATTTTACGGCAGAATATATTTTTTGATCCAGTATGTTCAGGTGAGTTAAATTACTAATCTGACATGATTGGAATTATAACAACAAATACGGAACTTTCGAGATAGGAACTCTCGTGTAATTGAAGGCGGAAACGATCTCCTCAAATACCAGTGAGATGTATAATCGGAATCCAGTCCTATTGAATATAAATATATACCACCTACAAGTCAAGCTTTTTTAAAAAGCTTCCCGGTTTATAGCCATCAATACATTTATTGGGCATATATATATGTAACAAAGAATTAAATAATTGGAATGATTGTTTAATCTGGGATAGAATGTACTACACCCTGCTAAGCTCACCTCATTGTACTGTATTGTCTACATTGACAAATATATATACAAACAATTAGTTTTACAAATCATACTGGCATCCCTAGGAGCAACGAATCCATACCCGTGTATATGGATACATTTATAAATGGTAAAAGATGCTTTATATCAAAATATTAAATTTCAACCTGTTACACGATATTTTATGAAATATTCAAACAATCTTTGGTTTAAAGCTGCGACAAAACAGTTTCATTAGTGTTCGGGCCGTAGATATATAATTATGCACATTTCCCATATCCGGAAGCCCTCAGGAT
This sequence comes from Modiolus philippinarum, assembly GCA_002080025.1. NCBI lineage: Eukaryota > Metazoa > Mollusca > Bivalvia > Mytilida > Modiolidae > Modiolus > Modiolus philippinarum. The sequence continues at coordinate 19,223 of MJUU01037421.1, read as the reverse complement.
AGATAATGATACCAGAGAAATTCTGCTGATCGGATCAGATTCCGACCTTTTTAAAATACAGTTTGACGGATTCCTAAAGCTACCATGGCAACCCGGAATAAAGAAACGATTGCCTTTCCCTATACCAGTTGACTCCAATGTAGCTAGTTTGAGTATTTGTCGTCTCTTACTTGTCCACGGTTGGTTTTCGCAAACTGATTACATTGAAGGCAATGACAATGTAAAATATATGAGGCAATCGGTTCATAGTTAAATTCAAGTTTTTCCAATGTCTACACGAATGGTTCATATCGATGTGCAAATCAGCGGGATTACGGGGACGACGCACATCATTTAGCACCAGTATTACGCGGGAACTGCTGACCAATGAGCAAGCTTTGTTTACGTTTCTGCAGACATGCTTGCAGCAAACCATTCTAGTACCCGATTTCCATGGAAACCGGGAAAAAACAAACTATTTATTAAATTGAAGTGTACTTATAATTTGTCCAGCATGACAATTATTTAACTTAATTTTAATTGACGAAAAACAATTAATCTGAAGCGCTACAATTAAATCGATTAAATATAAATCTCCCTTGGCTCAACAGTGTTCATTAATTAGTGATTCCATCCCAAGGTATTGATGTATTGATTTTTTTCGCATAATACACAAAAATGTTGTTGGAATGAACACGACTCAAAATTCCCGTATTAATGCAATCAAAGAGCAGGACTTCGTATACGTAATTTGGGTGTGGAAGGGGTGTATCCTGAAATGATCAATCAAGTACAGTGTGTAATTTCATGATTTATGATGATCAAACTTGGCAATATAACTAATAATGACAAGGGGGAAATTTCTATACTTTCTACTTACTAGAAACAAAACTACAAATGTAAAATAATATTTAATTTGTGCAACTTCTCTTTTATCATTTTTATTCCCATCTCTAATTGTTGTTTTGTCTATAAGACCGATTCTCCGACAAAATGTTATACGATACTGGGTTTAATTTTTGCTAATAAGTTGTTTTTAGCAGGAAATCATGATGACGCTTTTTGTTAAAAAATCTTCCAGAGCAATACTGATTTTTCATTTGGAAAACGGGGCTTCGCTTTTGAGGCATTGTCTTTTAAAATATTTTGACAGCTTTCAACAGTTTCTAATGCCTCCACCAACATCTTAATATTATGCACAAAAGACTGCAGTCAAATCAACAGTAATTTTTGCAGCACTTTCAGTTTTAATTTCAGTATCTTTTAAAACAAAAAGTCTGAAATTAATACATGATCAATGTCGAGAAATTGAAAAAATTGGTTCCATAATAACTTAGTACCGAAGTTACTGTGAATTTAAATTCTGCATATGCGCATTTCGACAACTTATGTCTCTTCAGTGCAGATAAAATCTAAATGTTTGGAAGACCATGAACTCAAAGATGTTTAAAAACTGATAGAGAACAAATAACCAATATGATCTAAATGTAAAGCCAAAATCAGCTAAGGACAGAGCTTTGCATGAGGGAGATACTCCTTAGATTTTAACAAAATTTACAAAAAATTTGATATTGCAATCCATTTGATTAGACATGAATCATTGACTTGCACAACGGAAGAAAACTTCCTGAATTGCATCAATCAGAAACGAAGCTATAATTTCAGGTATCATTTTAAAAAAATTCATGTTTGATGGCTTTTGCTATAACCGGTTTCACATACAAGATTTCCCTTCACTCATTTCCCCCCGGAAAGGTTAGTGAATACTGGTATTTCTCCCGGAGAAATGCGTATATACTAATTTTCTCTCCTGAATTTGAAGGGAGAAATTTGAGAATATACTAGAATTCCCCCTTTGTTCAAATTCACACTAGAATTTTCCCCTTGGCTTCATACGAAATAAATTCACTGCATATGTAACAATTAATGTAAACACATTACAAGAAAGGATTCCAATCCAAATATACATGTACGCGTTCATTCTTACTTGAAATTAATTCGATTCAAGAAAGGATTCCAATCCAAATATACATGTACGCGTTCATTTTTACTTGAAATTAATTCGATAATTATAAATAATTACTTTTTGTTAAATATAACAACTAGAAAATGTCATATTTAATGTTTATACAATATTTGCTAAGTACTTGAATTTTGCCGAAAAAGATACAAATGGTGAAACGACTGGGATGTAACCTTTCTCTCATTATTTCTGACATAAAATTACCACTGGACCCATATCTACCAAAACTAGTATATGCAAGGTCCTCTTCACAAAAGATTACCAATTATGTTTCAATGCCCCAAAAACGTGACTTCAAGTGCATAAGGGACCGACCATTTAACCTGAAAAGGGGGGGGGGTTATGGTTTTTTTTCTGGAAAGTAAATTTTATTTATTTTTTTTCACGTGTATCAACAAAATATTTTTTTTTCAAAATCAACATTATGTTTTTGGACAGAAAGCCTCCTTCAGAAAAATGTTTTTCATCAATTTGGCAGCAAAAATATTTTTTTCACATAAAACAGCTCCAAAATATATTTTTTTTCAGAAAAAAAATCATAGCCCCCCCCCCCCTTTTCAAGTTAAATGGTCAGTCCCTAACACGTTTTATTTGGACACAAATACTGTTGAAGCTTACTAAAAAACAATGAAAGGATATCGAGTAAATGCATACAAGAAAATGAAACTATCTCGTAATTATGAAATAATATCTCATGATTATGAAATAAGATCTCATAATTATGAAATGGTATCTCATTATTATAGAATGGTTTCTCATTATTCTGAAATGGTATCTCATATTTATGAGAAAATTATCTCGATATAATATAATATTAATAATCACGAGATAATTATCTCATAATTTTGACATTTCATCATACAGTTATGAGATAATGTCATATAATCATGAAATTATATCTAATAATTAATAGACAAAATAAAAATAAAAAAAAAATAATAATAATAATAATAATAATAAAAGATATTATCTCCTAATTATGAGAAATGTTTTTTCATGTAGCATCTCTACGTTCCATATTATACGGATATATAAATACAGTACATACTTAAAAATTTCATAATAAAGGGTAATGATTTAAATTCACAGTAACTTCGGTATTTAGTCATTCATTAAATCAACTGACATTGTGCTCTATAGGAGGTCCGAACTATAACAATTCTATATAAACGATCTGTATTGTAATGATACTTTTTTACACAAGATATTCATTTAGCGTGAAATGATAACAGCTCAATTAAGTTTAAATAGGCAATGTGTTTTAAGTTTTAAGTTTTAATGTTCGTTTTAGACTGACGGTTCCGTTCTCACTCACCTTAAGAAACATCTGAAACTGATTCCAATAAGTATGAATTTTATGTATGAAATTTAAACATAACACTGGACGAAATGGGCACTACGAAGTTCCGAAGGACCGTAGTTATAAAAACTATCTTGCGATTGTAGAAGGCCTTTAAATAAAAGTTAACGATTATGGTAAAGTGATGATAAAACAACTGCAGTAGATTACAGAAGGAACAAAGTACAAGATACATAAATCAAAGTCCAAAGATAAGGCAAGAGTAAGAACACCAGAAGACGGAAGACCAAAGACGCTACACAACCACAAAACGCAAACACTACAAATATAACAATAAAAACCAAAGCACTAACAGTGTGAACTCTAAAACGGTGGCATCAAGTGCACCGGAAGGGTAAGCATGTCCTGCTTTGTATAGAGCACCCGTCACACTGACATTGGGTTAATGCAGGGTTAAGGCAGAATCGGTATTGTCAAATCCTGGAAGACATTTGTGAACCGACATTTCATATCTATAATGTCATTGTGGCGGCCATAGAATTTCTGAAGGGACAAACGTAACAACGGCCGAACAAAGCCCTGACTCAGCAGTTTTTGTGACAGTGCTTTTGCTCTTTCCACAAAGTCAATGTATGAAGTACAAGCTCAACAGTAACGAATTAATTGTGAAATATTCACTCCATTGGCTTTTGATTGATTGATTATTTAGAGTTTAACGTCCAATGAGCAATATTTCAGCTATATCAGGACGAGAACAAGTTAATCAATTCAAAAAATTGAAAGTATCAGAAGAAAGAAATAAAGGTGGAAGGCTTTTGAGGTTGGTATATTGGTGTTGAAAAGAGAAAAGTTCAGAATTGGGAAGTCAAAATTATCAAGTTTGTCATATAACCTAGATTTTAGAAATCCATGTTCGTCAATGTATAACAAGAGGTTGGGATATAATCCGATGGAAATATTCTTTATTAACATCTTGTGTTATTAAGAGAAAGTACATCGTCTATATATCTTAAGATGAAATTAAAAGTCTTGGCCAGGTGTTTTTGTTTCTGTTGTACAAACCTTGCTTCACACGAATAAAGGAGAGGTCAACTAAACATGACGCACAATTTGTTCCCATAGGAATTCCTATTGTTTATTGAAAAACGCGGTCTCCATATTCAACAAAAATGTTGTCGATCAAAAATTCAAGCATCTTTATCACGTCATTTTCACTGTATTTTTTGTTTGACTCAATATGGTCCTTGACAAAATATGTTTTATCTTTTCCTGTTATGAAATAAGTATACCTGGGTACTCCTTTTGTGGTGCAGAAATATTGATGTATTAGATCGGAAATTACTGTTTGAAGTTTATTATGTGGAAGGGTTGTATAAAGAGTTGAAAAATCAAACGTTTAAATGCTATTGCAGTATGCGCGACAATTTGATGAGAGGTGTTCAAGGAGATCTTTGGAGCTTTTTAAGAATCCACATCAGACTCAGGCCTCTCGTAGAAGATTGATATTTCCTTAGACTGCAGTAAAGTTCAAATTTTCCACCTTTCCAAAAATTTCGACGCTTTTTCTCAACAGGTAAAATATATATAAAATAATGGAAATTTTGTTTTTGATAAGAAAAATATTGTCGACAGTAATGGATGAGCCACGTTGTGGGTGAGTCTATTATTGGAGACAATATAGGAAGTATCAGAAACTGATTTTCTATTATTTCTTTTATCAGTAATTAATCAAATTAATTGAGAGAAAAAATTCTAAAAAATGAAAATGAATTTTCAAGAAATCGGGAAATTGACTTTTGACTAGTAAAATAATTTGTTCGATCCTCACGGTTGTGTGGATGTATATATTTTCGTTTACTTTGATGCACTGATTGACAAAGAAGGCGTGGCCTAAGATACTTTTTGCCAATATGTTTTTTTGATATTCGGGCAGTAGCAAATTCTGAAAATAATTGCCTCACGAGATCAAAGAAATATCATATAAATTGCCGATAAATATGGGTCTTACGTTAAAACCTACAGCGGTAAGAGATATCGATATGAATAATGAAATCACTTCTAAACCACGGGGCATGGTTGTGAAGGTAATTTTGGAGGCAATATCGTGTTCTAATTGTAACCCCATTTCGGTTCTTACATTGGACTCTTGAATTTATTCATTATTTACTAAACCAACATTCTGAAATACGGCGGAGATAAATATGTTTCTAAGTTCACTGATATTATTTATATGCAGCTGCTATACATACTTGGTACTGAAATTTTCATCTGTTTGCCCTACACATTATTCATATTTATTTGCAGATCAAACTGTGTTGGGCTGATTTTCAGAAGAAAATATCTATATCATTTCTATATGATATTCGATTTGTTCATTTGATTATCATTGTTCCTTGCTATCTTGCTTCCTTTGAAGAGTTTCAAAATAAATGAAAGATAACTGCGACGTCGTTGTCTAATCTGCCGTTTGCAAACTTCTTCTTTATAAAGTGGAAATTCCAGTATTGGGAAAAAGCTAGTAATTATGTGTATTCACATACCAGATTTTCCGAAGGGTAATTTCAGTATATATCAGACTGTCCGGGGGAAATCTGAGTATATACAGATTTTTTTCGGGGAAATCCAAGTATGGTGGAGGACTAGTATGTAACACCGGTGCCAAGTTCGGCTAAATCGAGTTCCTATCGTAATTTACGATTGTCTCTTGTCTTTCTTTGTGCTTTAGTGCAGTGGCATGTGATTGTAGGTTTCGGCCATTGTAGGTGTTTACTGTTCTCCTTTGTTTGTAATTTTGAATATTTCTGTGTTTCACCTGTAAAGTATCCTTTAAAGGAGTACGAGTGTCAGAAATTTTGTAATTAAAATTAAAATTCTGACCTTTTGTTTTGAAGAACTTTGCTAATAGAACAACATGAGCAAAAACATTTGAAAATCCATGTAAGAATTTTTGAGATATAAGACGTCAAAATATAGGCGGGAAACAGTTCTCTCTTGAGTTTTCCTTCATTTAGCATTAGTTGTTTTTATGCCTTAAAATATATAAAAAATATAATTGAAAGTTGATAAAATTTTACATATTGTCTATTTTATGCATGTTAAAGTGACCTATGACCAAGAAAATATGATCCATGTGGAAAAAATATTAACCCTGTTTGAGTGGATAAAACCCGAGGATATCGAATTCTTCTTAAATCTGACGCTCATACTCCCTTAAGGTACTTGTTAAAGCATTTTGTTATTGGTATTTTATTTCTTTTGGTGAAATGGGTATTTTTCAAGACTTTGATATCCGAAAAATATGTATTTTTAAATAATTTATAAATTCACAGAAGATTGAACCAAAATATGTTGACAACACTTCCTTCAGGAATATTTGAAGTTTTAACTGTACTAGATAATCTGTGAGTAATGAACAGTTTAAGGTCTATTTTAACAGAAAAAAAAATGTTAAGAATAAAATCCGCCATTAAGGTTTCTTCAGGGTATTATTTTCCTATTTTATAATTTTGTGAAATTTTCTGTGTACAAACATAATAGTATTATTGTTCAAAATTTAAAATAAAATTTGGGTGTCACCGTGCATTTAAGCGCAAAACCTGAATTGAAAATTTAAGGATTTTACATACAAATGAAAGAGAAAAAGGTAATATAAGAGGATAGCTTGAAAAATCTAGTATACAATTACGTTCATACTTTGTAAGTGTTTTGGTTTATAAATAGTTTAAATATAAAAAAAAATATTAAAATTATGGGTCAACGTTGAAATTAGAGAGACAAATTGCGAAATGTTAATTTTCCTAGTGATATTCATGTAAAATTATTTTATCAAATTATCTCCCTTGCATAATTTCTGTGTTCTGTTAATCCAGCAACAGATTTAAAGCACATGTGCTTTGGTTCACCTTTTTATGATGAAAACGTTGTCAAAGTGTTAAGGAATAAAAATTTGAAATACTTTGGAAGTTTCTTTACATTTTAAATGACTATTTTGTAAAACTTCTTAATGAATGAAACCTATATGAACAAGTGTTAGACAAAAATGGCGGCAAAATACCACTGAAACACATTAATTGTCACGTTATGAAATTTCCTTTCAATACTAGGACAGTGAGTGAATGAGGTTTATTTTTTTAAGAATTTTGTCCGTCGCAATTATTTGAATCTTTCTGGCACATAAAAAGAACCCGGTAATTCCAATGTGACGAAAAATTAACGTTTTTATTTTTTCGATATATGCTATTTTGTCATGATTTCTTGATGTAACGTAATTAATACAAAAACCGAAGTTACTATTAATTTAGTTTCCCCATATGCGCATTTCGACAACTTGATTAAATGCACGTTTGGATTAAATCAATTGTATTTGATGAGTAGCACTTGAATATATATCATTCTGCATAATGTGGTGACTTTAATACTTTGATTTAAATACATCGGCAAACAAATACCGAAAAATCAACACAAATACACAAAAATGATGAAAATAAACAATGATAAACATATCAACAGATATTTAAACTAAATGATTAAAATGTCTAAGATAGTACAGAAGTTCACGAGACATCAGTAATCATTGTCTCAAGAGGGCATAAAAAAAGAAAAAGAAGAAAAAACACAGACGATGTATACAAAATTAATTTTATGCAAAGACTAACGAAGTAATTGTCATAACTCACCATATAATAACATATAAAATGTAACACTCTACAGAAGATATTATACTTTATTATATAATATTATACAATCATAACTTGATTGCTCAATGGCAATTTGAAAAAAAAATAATCAAATTAGTAAGAGAGATGTTTAATAATTCAAAGTGAACATTTTATGGTCCCAATGCATATGCAAACAAATACGGAAGCAAATATGAAGAGAGCAGAAATTCCAAACTCAAAATCCCAAAATCAAAAGCAATTTATATCCAAAGTGAATTGATATAGCATGACAAAGACAAAACAAATAAACAGACATGAACAAGAAAGCCACAACTGTAATGCAATATTTATATAACGAAAGTTTTGATTGGTCAGAACTGACCGTCAATTCCACCATCTACACACCTAGGACATGGTAGGTTCCTTGTTTAGTCTGCTTCCTTGTATGGTTACAAATACGATAGTTAAAAATAGAACATGAAATCGATTAATGGTTTTTAATTGCATTACAATCGAAATAACAGTACATTATTTGAATACCCGAGGGCGTCAATCTTGATTTGACGGTAAAAAAATCCGTTTACAGGCTCCGCTACGCGTCGCCTGTAAACTGCATTTTGACCGTCAAATCTACGATTGACGCCGGCGGATATTCAAATAATGTAGTGTTATTGCTTAAATATAAAGCACCAGCAGTATATATTGTGTCAATTTTTACTATGTTGAGAAAAAATATAAAATAATAAAAATGTTGGACTCATTTTGTTGATTTGAATATCACTATCAGATGACACAATTGCACTGAAACGAATATATTGAGATTTAAGTTGAGATCATGTAGTACCTCAACTTATCATTGTAAAAAAATCATTATGGTATCGTTTGTATTATGCAGTTGGCTCAAAGGAAATATGTTGAAAAATCTACCATCAGGGATATTTGACACTTTAACTGTACTAACAGACCTGTAAGTAATATATTTAATCATTTCAAATTCAAATAGAGATGTCCGGATAAGCTACTTTACTTAACGTACTTAAACATAAACAACTTAACAAACGTAAGGCTCGAGTTATCTCGCTTTTTTAATTTCATAGAATTTTTTTCATGATTTTAATTCTATAAGTGTAGGTTAAAGGAATCAATATTAAACTGGTGAATGATTAGAATTTTACTCACAATACTTAAGAATCTTTTTCATAGCTATTAACATATTGCCATAATACCTTTTATATTTAAAAAGAATAAGAATTTGCCTTTATTACACCTACCTAAATGATAAAATTGACTTTTTAGAAACACACATCCATACACAAGCTGCAATACCTTTTTATTAAATGTATTTTTTCTATGACTGTTTTATAAAAACTAATTTCTTTGGAATTCACCAATACGATACTCTCGAGAGCTAGGAAAAATTGAGTAATTGAAGACAGAAACGAGTCGACCTCGAACCTCAGATATCATTAAGCGGTAATGAGACTGTATTCCTGAAATATTGAATAAATTAATGCTGACATCCCTCCTGAAATCAAACTAATTATTTATTAGTAGTGGACTCTGATATTCGTCATATGACAATGGTTTTACTAAGATTTATTAAAAAATTAATGAAAAACAACCCGGAGCGCTATAAAATAGATTAAACAATCGTGTACCATAGCTCAACAGTTATATATTAATATTTACTGGCATTATTTGTGCATGTTTTTTTATATAATGGAAGAACTTTTCCAGTGACAAACAAGACCTGAAAGTTCATTATTGTAAGCTATTTTCTGGGATTAAGGGATTAAACCTCCATCTTCCTACCCTTTCCAACTGTTCACCTGAAGTCAGATTATTGAAACAATTTTTTTCAGAGTATATTAGTAACATGATTTTACTTGAAATTTTAATTGCAAAAATGATTATGCAATTTAGTCGTATCTTCATTTCAGTGTTACAATTGCATGTTTCGAATTCTCTATAAGTTTTCTGTTACACGGGAATCAGAACTTTCCTAATTATACTATAATGTCTTATTTTCGAAAACATATATATATACATTGCTGTTGAATGCACGCATGGTCTTCATTAGTATTTACATTATGTTTTCCAAGATAAAGAATGACGGTTGAATTTGTTATATAAAAGAAGACTGGTGTGCGCAAATGAATGTATGCGAACAAAACTGGGCTAAATGATGACAAAAACTGAATTATTCAATTCTTGCTTCGATTACAGCGATATGTAGCACAAATCCACACACGTGCATAATGATGTCTTGTTTCGTTTTCATTTGTTTGTTAATCTGTTTGATACGTCATCTCCATTGTTACATTCTAAACTGTCAGAACGAGGCATATTTAATACAGCAGATTGCACTACATATATGAGGTTTTTTTTACTGAGTTTTCAATATCATGACTTTATAGTGCTTGCTGCATATGTAATTTCCTGCACATGTACGATGCAAGAAAACACTTTGGAAACCTTAAGACCAATTAGAATTGTGCAGAGCTTTATGGTTTTTATGTAAATATATTTCTTATTCCAGATAATTGCCCCGTATTTGTCTTCGAGGTATAGATAAAAGAATGCTTACAGTCGGTGATAAACAACAACAGCAACAATAACTCAATTGATAAATATACACTCAAAATTCAAGTGGAATAGGTCAAAATGATAATTTAAAATCGCCGAAAATTGAGTCTTCTATATGACCGTCACAAATGAACCTATCATTTTTTTGTTCCGTTTGGTGACACCCCTGCAATATCAGGTTCATGGTACCGGCTAAATTCACATAGAACATTTTAAAGCATGCATGAAACGGTCAAATTCCTGCCACCAACCTAATATTACAGTAGCGACGTAAAAAGGGAAAAGCATGAAGGTGAAATCTATTTGTTACTACAATAAATAAAAAAAACCTGTCGAATAAAAGTCCGAATTTTTGCATACTTCTTTAGTGACATAGTTTGGTACTGAAACTCACATTTATAAGGATGTAATGTAATTAATGATCAACTTAAATTCAGAACTATATTTTGTATAAATATTATTTTGAATAAAAGGCTGTCCAGGAGTAATAGTTTAGATGGCTGTTACAAGCTCTAGTGTTTCTCTAGTGTATCCGATTCCTATATTATAGTTTTAAGATCACCAATTTCAGCACAACTAAACTAAAACACCGTTATTTATTGCCATGATATTCCGTGGTGCTGTTTGCATATTGAATGAAAAATGCTGATCCGAACCTTTTGTAGACAACAGGAACTAGTATTTACATTTTTTGGTCTCTTATAATATACTAGCTGACGGATTTGCACACCATCAAGATGACCCCAATGAAATATACCGTATTTTAAAGTTGCAAATCAAAACAAGCGATTCTTTTATTACACAGAATAAATATGGAAAAACATAATTGAAACAAATTTGAAACATACTGGCTGACTTTTAAACTGTTCCGATTAAATGAAAACGTTTTTACAAATCATTGTAAGACAACTTTATGGACTCCAAGTAAAATGAATTGACAAATAATCGAATAGGTAAAATATGAGCAAATATAATCAAACCAATGAAAATTATGTGTCATATTTTTTATTCTCATGGTATGACTTCCAAAAGACGTTTATTTTTCCCAATCACTTAGTTACAAAAAGTGGTGAAAGGGATATAATCCAAATATATTTAAATACATTACGTTCAAGTTCGTAATTAAGTTAAAGTAAGTGCCTTATCCGGAAACCTCTTATAGGAGAGTTGACGTTAATTCGTATTCTTTCAGGCTATCATAAATAACAGTAATATTATCGTTTACTGTTATCGCAATTTAACTGAGAAAAATTTTAATTTAAGTGAGACATTTGTATGGAGTGAAAATAGTCGAAAGGGTTCGGGGTTGGAATGGGTGTTTAATATGTCTAATTCATTTTCCATAAATAGCCAATACAAGTAAACAAATACTGATGCGAAAAATCCAAATCGTTTTTGTTTTCTCCTGCACACGCCGTCTTTAAAGAATAACTACGTGATAGCACGCCAGAGCAGGCACGCTGAATTTCTTGACAGAGACAAGGAAGTATATACTGTGTGTACTTACAATACAGAAAGAGACATATCATAACTAATTACTGTAATAGTGTGAATGTCTTGGGAAGTGATGGGGATGATTTTTTTCCTTGAAAATGTTTTTATTAGGGCAACTCATCCACAGTTTAGTCAGGACATTGCCTGTTTTACAGGTCACAATTTAATTAAGCAGTTAAACTTTAAAGAAATAAAAGGTAAAAATGGGTAATAAAATTTAATCCTCCCAACTCTGTTATATGGCTTTTAAGGTCTATCACGGTGCTAGTATGTCTGTGAATTTATGACTAAAGGATTAAAAATTATATTTTACGAAAGGATATGGAGTAAATGAACATGAGACCATAACACATATGTTAACTCCAACTGCAATTAATTTTAATGAGCTGTATGTCCATTTCGGAAATAAATTCTTCATATGTCTTTTAAAGTGATTTGTTATGGAACGTCTCTTTCTGTACTGTATATTACGTATTTTATTGTCAATTTTACATAGTAACAACGTCATCATTCAACTCATAAAACATATTTTAAGAATGGTTCACGCATCATATTTGATCGGCAGCACGCAGCTCGTTTACATAGACGTTAAAAGGCACGCCCTTCTCAATCAATCGAGCAATATATCTTGATATGTTTAGAGTTGAAACTTCAAGAAAAGATGTGGGTTCTTTTATATTCGATATTGATAGCAGTAATATATAACCTTTGCTAGCATAAAAGTATTAGTTTTTCTCTAGAATTAATACCCCGGTTTATATAATTCTAATAGACAATAGAGGGGCGTTGCAAAATTTTGATGATCACGGTGTTTGGTTTCTATCAAATAGTACAAGTATTTCACATTCAATTAATTTCAATTATTTTTAATTTGAAGCAAAACTGCCATGCAAAATAACATATGTGCGAAATTACACTCTCCGTGAAGCTTAGGCATATGTAATTGCATACTCGGGCAACATTTGCCCAATAGGGTTTATTAGTATACCATTGTGAAAATACACACATTTGTAACTATGTTAAACTGTGCATATGCATTGGGCTTAATAACATTAATTGCCCCCATTATTGAAGAATTTTATATAATTTTTGCACATTTTCTAAAGGCAAATACTGAAATATATTTAATCACCCTTTTCATTATTTTGCAGAAATTTAGGCAAAAATAAATTGACAGGTATATCACCAGGAATATTTGGAGCTTTGGCTAAACTCGATGGATTGTAAGTTCCAAAGTTCTAGTTTATTTCTAAGAGGCAACTTATCATTAAGCAAGATAATATATGATCCATCCATTAAAAGTATTAAAGAAGAAAATGTTTTTTATTCTTTTGTTTGCCATGTCTGTTAGACTTTTTTGTAACAACAACATGGTGTATTTCATCGGTGTTCTTTGAAAGTTGTTATTTATTCTTTCACAGAGATTTGGCAGAGAATAACATATCTTCAATTCCTTTACAACTTTTTAGTGGATTAAGTCTACTCCAAGTTTTGTAAGTAATAGCTCAAGCGATTAAATACAATATCTGATTCATTCTGAGGGAGTCTGTAGATATGTATTCAAGTCATAATAAAAATTCTAATAGTATATAACTTTTTGAATTTATTTTCATTAAAGGAAAAGTTATATCCTCTTTAGGGCAAAAGCATTAAAGATCACTGAACCATTTCAAGATTTACAGTACTGTGCAACATAGCTCTTACAAAGAAAAAAAAAAAAGATCAGTCATCCGTCATCCGTTCGTCATTGACCAGTCAGCGATCAGTTATTAAATGTGAAGACTTGCTATTCGTCTAACCCGTCAATTGACGCGAAACGTGACGGAGGACGAGAAGCCTATTCGTCCAACTCGCGTCCAGATTCGTCCATACATCATGTGATATCTCGGATAATTTTTTTTTGCGAATTAGAGATGCATACACGATCGATACAACATCGCAACAGATTAATCCATTTGAAATTAATTAATAAATATTTGGAATTGGAAAAAAAATATTGATTATATATTTTTTTAATTTTCATAAAGTTTTAAATAAAATAAAATTTGAAAGGAACTGCTGCATTGATGGCTTTTATTTATCTAAATTTGTCATTTTTGTGAAGTTTTTAAAAAAAATAGTGTGTACAGGGAAAGTTTTGCATTGATCAGTGCATTTGGAATTACTGCATGAATTGAAGATTAAGTTTTTTTTTTTTCAATTTAATTCTTCATTTTCATGAAGTGCTGGAAAAAACAAAATAAATGTGTGAGAGGAAAGCTTCATACTGACCGGTACATTTGTAGTAACTGAGAATGAAGTTTTATAATTTTTTTATTCATTTTTTTTCCTTTATTGGAATTGAGAAGAAAGGAATAATTATAAAAAAAAGGTTTTGCATTGACCGATACATTTATAATGACTAAGATACAGATTAAGAAGTGATTTTTTACTTAAAGTATCTATTTTCAATAAAAAATATGTAAAAGGAAAGTTTCGCACTGATCGGTAAATTTATAATGGCTAAAATGAAGATTAACAAGTGATTTATGACTAAATTTTTTCATTTTCATGGAATTTTTAACAAAATTATGTGTAAAAGGAAAATTTCGGACTGACTGGAATATTTATAATGAATAAAATGAAGATAAATAAGTGCCTTTTACTAACATTTTTCATTCTTATGGAATTTTGAACAAACAAAATGTGTGAAAGGAAGGTTTCGCTCTGAACGTACATTTATAATCACTTATAAAAATGAAGAGTAAAAGTGATTTTTTACTCATTTTTTAAATTTTTACATAGATTTTTGAACAAAATAATGTGTAAAAGGAAAATTTTGCACTGAAATGTACATTTTAAATGACTAAGATGAAGATTAACAATTGATTTTTTACTATAATTTTTCATTTTCATGTAGTTTTGAACAAAATAATATGTTACAGGAAAGTTTCACACTGACCAGTACATTTATTAGGATTAAAATGAAGACTAACAAGTGATTTTAACTAAACTTTTTCATTATCATGGTATATTGAACAAAATAAAGTGAAAAGTTTTGAACTGACAGGTACATTTATAATGACTAAAATGAAGGTTAACAAGTGATTTTTTACTAAAATTTTTCATAATCATAGAATTTTTCACAAATTATTGTGTAAAAAGGAAGTTTCGCACTGACCGGTACACTTAAAATTACAATAATAAATATCAACAAGTGATTTGTACTACAATTTTTCATTTTCATAAAATTTTGAACTAAATAATATGTCGATTGAAGTTTCGCACTGAGCAGTACATTTAAAATGGCTTAAATAAATAATAAGAAGTTTTTGTACTGCAAAATTTTTCATTTTCACAAAATTTTGAACAAAATAATGTGTAAAAGGGAAGTTTAGCACTAACCAGGACATTTATAATGTCTAAAATTAATATCATCAAGGCTTTTTTTACTAAAATTTTCATTTTCAGGAAATTTTGAACAAAATAATAATGTAAAAAAGGAAAGTTTTGCATTGACTGGTACATTTATAATGACTAAAATAAAGATAAACAAGCGATTGTTTGCTAAAGTTTTTCCTTTGGAATTTTGAAAAAAAAATGCATAAAAGGAAGGTTTCGCAATGACTGGAACATTTATATTAACTAAAATGAAGGTTAACGGGTGTTTTTTTTTTTACTTTTAGTTTGCATTTCCATGGAACTTGGAACAAAATAATGTGTAAACGGAAACTGACCAGTACATTTATAATGACAAGATTAACAAGTGATTTCTTTCTTACTAAAATTTTTCATTTTTTAAAAATTTTGAACAAAATAATGTGTAAAGGGAAAGTTTCACACTGCCCGGAACATTTGTAATAACTAACATGAAGATTAAAAGTGACTATTTAATTAAGATTATCATGGAATTTTAAAGAAACTTATGTGTAGAGGCGAAGATTCGCACTGCTTGTACATTTGTAATGACTGAAATTAGAATTTACAGATGTTTTTTTTAAATCCAAATTGTACATAATGTGTAAAAATAGGTTGGCTCTTACCTGTACACTTTTGACTTAAATGAAGATTTTATCAAAAGTGTTCATTTTACATGGAATTTTGAACAAAATCATGTTGAAATTGAAAGTTTTCCTCTGACCAGTCCATTTGCAAAAAAAAAAAAAAAAAAAAAAAAAAAAATAATTATTTACTTAAGTTAATTGATTTTTTTTATCCTTTTTATTTTTTTTGAGTTTTCAGCAATATAAAGGAAATTTAAATATTAATTCATGGATCCTTTTTAAAATACTTTTATCCAATTGAAGAATTTGACTATTCCAAAACATTGTAAATGTGTTATAAAACCGTTATCACGAAGTGATTATTCATTTCGCATCGTTGGGAAATTTCAATCAACTATAAATGTATTTATTATTTTGCATATCATTAAATGTCGAGTTCTTTCTCGTCAACTGACGTAATGTTTTGGTCAAATGACGAGTACCCGGACTTAAACTGTTATGGACGTGAAACGATTCGCCAAGTCCCGTCCCGTCACGATCCTGTCGGCGAACCGTTCACGTCCCGTCAGCAATCCGTTTCACCTTCGTCAAATGGTTAGGGCTACGTTGAACAGTACTGTATTTCAATATTTCAATTTTGATTCGCTTAACAAGGCGACCACACGAAAGAAAAGGTATAGCCAACAA
>MJUU01037418.1:0-43492 GCA_002080025.1 Modiolus philippinarum | reverse complement strand
GACTGCTTTTCTGCTCCTGACAAAAAGTTTAAGCGTCTAGTACAATTCTAGTACGAGTAGTGGACTTTGGAAATTGAGCCACCGCGTTGGCTGAAAAACACAGTAACATGCCACAATGTGCCAAGGAGCCGCACAAATAAAAAAAGACAAACGATAATAACGAAAGGTACTCGAGACAGCGGGACTTGGTACCGGCACTATCGAAGCTAGCGTTGGGGAAAACTGGTTTATAGGTACCCAAACCTCCCCTTTTCCTGTTCCGTTTCCCTATAGTATAATAGACATAAGAATAATACCCAAAACAGGTAGACTACTTACTCCATGACCACAATTGTGAAAAGGAAAAGGGACAAAACGTAATTTTGAAAGATGGGTGTTCGCCGCTTAACTACTGACTAGCTCAAGGAGCTTAGTCTGGTAAAACACTGTCGCACTATGAAAGAAAAATCAAACTCCAAACTCCCAAATTGGTATGACAAAGAATCATCATGTATTTCAGTAGATATCGACAGAATCAATGAGGGGCCAGTATGCATGTAAAACCTTCAGGTCATTGGATACGAAAGCAAATGTAACGGACACATTCAGAATATCCTGTCAACATCCCCTATTACGAAAGTCACGTCCCAATTTTTCAAGATTTTTAATCAGTTTCTGGCTTTTTAAACAACATTTCCGTAAAATCGAGGAGGAGAAATGCCCTTAGTAATAAGCTGTTTGCGAGTGACATTATATTTGTATATCAAATATTCATATCTTCTTTATTTAAGAAAATCTGTAAGCTTGTTGTAAAGGTTTGGAAGTGATAGAAAAGTGACGTTCATTAAAGTCGTCGGTAGTAGAACAAACGCATGCTATTTGAGTACCAGTTGAGAAATATAAATTCCCTAAGATGGAGCTAGAGGAGTTTTTATGTCACCAGAGTCAACGATGATAATTAGATCCTGAAAAGGTTAAATTTGGAATCATTGTTAGCTTTACTAAGTTTCAGTTGTTATAGGTAAATGATGTCGACATATTCTACAAAACTTGGGATTGTCAAAAGTTTAGAATGCTGTCAATATACCTGCTGTTATCATTGAAAATAGAAATAAGGTGATCACTGTTTTGTATGGTTCCATTTTGTACTTTTTTCATGAAGTAAAGTTCGTAACAGAAAAAAAATCTGCAATGAAAGATGTACAATTTGTACCCCTGGGATTTCTAATGACCTTGTTGATAAACACAATGTTGCCAACACGAACAAAATGTTGACCAGCAAAAACAAGAGCTGCCGCCGACGCTTTGACGCTTTCACATTATGACGTCATAAAAGCTCCAAGGAACGAAAGAATATCGTAACAACCAAAGGTTGCTGCAACATTCAAAATCGACATTATTTCGAGTAGTTCGGTCAAAATATTCATCCAGTTGCAAAACCTTTGCAGCTAAAGTGATAAAAAAATATTTTTGAAGCTTAAAATTGCTGAAAAGGCGAGAATGACATGTTTGTCGAATTTCCCGCGCAACTTTGGGAGAATTTGAAACCTTGGTTCAATAAATACAAATTTAAAATTCAAAATAAAGGATGATAAACAAGTTATCGTGCTTTTGACAGCTGATATATTGTAAAATATCATCCCGCTCGCCAGAATATGGAGCGTATATTCTGGCTCACGGGTTGTTTTTTCACGATACATAGCTGTCAAGAGCCCGATAACATATACATATCAAGTGGATGTCATGTGTAGTTGCTGAGAAAAATGTGACGAAAAGGTCATAATTTTGAAAATGAAAGTAAAAGAGGTACAAAGTCGGTAAACAGGAAGTTGTGATTCGATATGGCCAAAAAGGAGAGGCGTAGTATAGGACCCCATACTGAAGCACCATACCAAATATCAAGAGGTTGTCATATGCGGTTGCTGAGAAAAACGTGACGGACGGATGGACGGACGGACAGAGGTAAAACAGTATACCCCCTCCTTCGGAGCGGGTGTATAATTAAGTCCTTAAATCGTATCATCAGATGTCTAGGAGCAATGATTGTTGTAAAAATATTAGAAAAGAATCCCGAGGTTTGCCATGTTACAACAAATGAACTGCAGACCAGAAAATTCAAAAGACCATTTAATCAGTTGTCCCAATTTAGATTTAATCAAATCATGTGGAAGCGTTGTATAAAGTGTAGAAAAATCATAATTGTCGATAGATGAAACTTGTTTTTGTTTTGATTGTAATTTTATCTAAAACTTCAATAGAATTTTTTACACTCCAAAAGTAATTGACACCAGAGTTTTGATAAGTTTTTTTTTCACAAAAATTTTTTTAATTAACTCCTTTTATATACAACTAAGTGCACTGGTTAAATGGATGCTCAAGTAAGTAGTAGAACAGTTGCTCGATTCCGGTTGTAGATGTTTTGTGAAGCTTAAGAATACCTGCAATGTTGTTTGGTGAGCGTATGTTCGCCAGAATTGGTACGTTTGAAAGTATTAGACTTGGCTTATTCATTTTGTTTGATATCGATATAGTATTTCTTTCAAATGATAGCAACGCTGCTGGAAGCTTTGTCAGAAGGTACAAACACATATGTTATGTCAAGATCTGTCAATTTTCGACTTAATTCTGTTAACAGACAGCTTAGGATGTAGCTCATCATACTTATCTTTATAAAAATTGATTCTGTCGGTGACTTTGGTAAAAATTTTATTTTTGAACAAATTAAGTGCATGTTGTCTGCACCTTCGCGTTTGCACCATTTTTTTTTTATAATACTTAATGATTGCGTCTTTAATAATATCAAAACAAGCTAACCAATTAATTTTGGGAAATGTGTGATATTTAGGCCCTTTTCGAAAGAACCATCGAACTTCTTTATCATCAATGATGTTTAAGTTCCCCGTTGATATATGTCTGCAAAGGTTATAGTGGTATGGCGACATGGAACAGTCTCAGTTGCTGGGGTAGTTCTTCTCAAAATCAGCATCACAGATGATTGAGTAATTGAGAAAACAAAACAAAAATCTGCTACTAGGTTGTTTGTATGAAAAGGAAATGACAGGCATATCCTGGTTGTCAAAATATACCCGTGTAAGTTTTTGAATATCTGGATTGCAATATCAATCAGAACTATGTTCAAAAATTGTTCAACATGTTCGTCGGATTTGTCGATTCTCTGAAAAAGCCGGTGATGGAAGAATGTATCAATAATTTCAGAACATTCAAATAGCAGACTTTTAACAGACATAGTATGACATTCCAAAGAGTTTTTTTGTGTGACAGGAGTTGAACAAAGTTTGGAAAACCAGCCGTGCCACCCATTGTTTTTGAAAACCGTATATAGATCTCGAACATTTTCAAGGTTTTTACATTTAGGGACCGACCATTTAACCTGAAAAGGGGGGGGGGCTGTGTTTTTTTTTCGAAAAAAAATATTCTGAAGCTGATTTTATGTGAAAAAAATATTTTTGCTGCAAAAATGATGAAAAAGAAATTTTCTGAAGGGGGCTTTCTGTCCAAAAAAATAATGGTTATTTTAAAAAGAAAATGTTTATACTAGTTAAAAAAATTTTCTGTCCAGAAAAAAAATCATCTCCCCCCTTTTTCAAGTTAAATGGTCGGTCCCTTACTTTTTATATTATATTTCACTCTTCGACCATGTGATCAATGATGTTGTCATTTTGGAGACGAATTGCCAGTGATATCAATTGATGCGCGCTGATAAATATTTCCCGAACCCATGATGTTATCATTTAACCTTAATGGATATACATGTACTGTCTGAAGTTTTTAATCCAAGGAAGCTCTTATTCTCTTCTAACTCTTAGAGATTCTCTCTTGGATTCATTTCTAACGGCTACCGTGACTTATAATTTTCCTTTCATGATTGTAAATTGAATTGTGTTGGTATATCAACATGATCAAGGATCTTAACTGCATACAATATAAATGCTCCTGGGTGCGTCGCTGTACTGGACGACCAGTTTCTACTTTGTCTTCTAATCTGCTTAAATCTAGTGTCGAAAAAGTATCAGAAGTTACTTTTTTCATGTAAATATCCCGCCGTGCGCGGTCCCGGCTTATGAATAGGCCCGCAGCATCTTCTGAGCTTGGAGTATGAGTCTTCCTAACAGAGGACCCCGAGGGAACCCCGGGATATAAAAATAGGACCTAGTATCTCCGGCTTGCGGGGTGTGACCCCTCCTAAACGGGGGCTAACCCCGGGGGTCCCGGGATATAGAAAAAGGACCCATTCCGTGGTTGTGCGGGATTAATAAATACACAACCCATCTTTCGGATGGGATGTACACTCAGGTCCACGTGTTGGTAGAAATGCCGCGCTTCCTGCACGTTAAAGAACCCTTGTAGCAAGCTTTTTTGAGTGGTCCGTAGGTGATCGGCTACAAGTTAAAATTCTCCGCCCTTTTCGATTTAACCTTACTTTTCCAGTGGCAGTCAGAATTTCCCGTCCCATGACCCTTTCCATACCCCAAAGTGATTATTTATTAACAAACTTGTTCTCGTCTTGATAAAGCTGAAATATTGCTGAGTAGACGTTAAACAATATTCAATCAATCAATCAATCATGTAAATATCAAAATTTTTTTACGGCTAATGGATTCATTTTAGTAAAGTAGAAATCGTTACTTCGATCTGTTGCTAGACAAATTATGGATTTTTTTTTAATTTTGATACAAGTTTAACATGGAAAATCGGTGCTAATGCACAACTATGGACCCGAGCAGAATATGAAGCTTGGGGCTCGTTCTCTACGCTCAATCGACCCTGTGCTTCATATTCTGGCTCACGGGTTGTTTTTTACGATACATAGCTGTCAAGAGCCTGATAACATATACATATCAAGTGGATGCCATGTGTAGTTGCTGAGCAAAATGTGACGAAAAAGTCAGAATTTTGAAAATGAAAGTAAAAGAGGTACAAAGTCGGTAAACAGGAAGTTGTGATTCGATATGGCCAAAAAGGAGAGGCACAGTAAAGGACGCCATACTGAAGCACCATACCAAATATCAAGAGGTTGTCATATGTGGTTGCTGAGAAAAATGCGACGAAAATATGTGTGACGGACGGACGGACAGAGGTAAAACAGTATACCCCCTCCTTCGGAGCGGGGGTATAATTAAGTACTAAATCGTATCATCAGATGTCCAGGAGCAATGATTGTTGTAAAAAATATTAGAAAAGAATCCCGAGGTTTGCCATGTTACAACAAATGAACTGCAGACCAGAAAATTCAAAAGACCATTTAATCAGTTGTCCCAATTTAGATTTAATCAAATCATGTGAAAGCGTTGTATAAAGTGTAGAAAAATCATAATTGTCGGTAGATGAAACTTGTTTTTGTTTTGATTGTAATTTTATCTAAAACTTCAATAGAATTTTTTACACTCCAAAGTAATTGACACCAGAGTTTTGATAAGTTTTTTTTTTTTCACAAAAAAAAAAATATAATTAACTCCTTTTATATACAACTAAGTGCACTTGTTAAATGGATGCTCAAATTAGTAGTAGAACAGTTGCTCGATTCCGGAATGTTTCTTTCAAATGATAGCAACGCTGTTGGAAGCTTTGTCAGAAGGTACAGACACATATGTTATGTCAAGATCTGTCAATTTTCGACTTAATTCTGTTAACAGACAGCTTAGGATGTAGCTCATCGTACTTATCTTTATAAAAAGTGATTCTGTCGGTGACTTTGGTAAAAATTTTATTTTTGAACAAATTAAGTGCATGTTGTCTGCACCTTCGCGTTTGCACCATTTTTTTTTATAATACTTAATGATTACGTCTATAATAATATAAAACAAGCTAACCAGTTAATTTGGGGCAATGAGTGATATTTATGCCCTTTTCAAAAGAACCATCGAACTTCTTTATCTTCAATGATGTTTAAGTTCCCCGTTGATATATGTCTGCAAAGGTTATAGTGGTATGGCGGCATGGAACAGTCTCAGCTGCTGGGGTAGTTCTTCTCAAAATCAGCATCACAGATGATGGAGTAATTGAAAAAAAAACAAATAAAAAAACTTCTAGCAGATTGTTTGTATGAAAAGGAAATGACAGGCATATCCTGGTTGTCAAAATATACCCGTGTAAGTTTTTGAATATCTGGGTCCCGAAAATGATTGCAATATCAATCAAAACTATGTTCAAAAATTGTTTATCATGTTCATCGGATTTGTCGATTCTCGGGAAAAGCCGGTGATGGAAGAATGTATCAATAATTTCAGAACATTCAAAGAGCAGACTTTTAACAGACATAGTATGACATTCCAAAGAGTTTTTTTGTGACAGGAGTTGAACAAAGTTTGGAAAACTAGCCGTGCCACCCATTGTTTTTGAAAACCATATATAGATCTCGAACATTTTCAAGGTTTTTACATTTAGGGACCGACCATTTAACCTGAAAAAGGGGGGGGGGGCTATGTTTTTTCGAAAAAAACATTCTGAAGCTGATTTTATGTGAAAAAAATATTTTTGCTGCAAAAATGACGAAAAAGAAATTTTCTGAAGGGGGCTTTCTGCCCAAAAAATAATGCTTATTTCCAAAAATAAAATGTTTATACTAGTTAAAAAAAATTTCTGTCCAGAGCAAAAAAAACATCTCCCCCCCCTTTTTCAAGTTAAATGGTCGGTCCCTTACTTTTTATATTATAATTCACTCTTCGACCATGTGATCTATGATTGTGTCATTTTGGAGACGAATTGCCAATGATATCAATTGATGCGCGCTGATAAATATTTCCCGAACCCATGATGTTATCATTTAACCTTAATGGATATACATGTAATGTCTGAAGTTGTTAATCCAAGAAAGCTCTTATTCTCTTCTAACTCTCACAAATTCTCTCTTGGATTCATTTCTAACGGCTACCGTGACTTATATAATTTTCCTTTCATGATTGTAAATTGAATTGTGTTGGTATATCAACATGATCAAGGATCTAAACTTTTTACTAAAATGCATACAATATGTCAATGCTCCTGGGTGCGTCGCTGTACTAGACGACCAGTTTCTACTATGTCTTCTAATCTGCTTATATCTAGTGTCGAAAAAGTATCAGAAGTTACTTTTTTCATGTAAATATCAAAAATTTTGACGGCTAATGGATTCATTTTAGTAAAGTAGAAATCGTTACTTCGATCTGTTGCTAGACAAATTATGGATTTGTTTTAATTTTGATACAAGTTTAACATGGAAACTTGGTGCTAATGCACAAGTAAGGATCCGAGCACAAAGTACACCAAAAGTGTGTGGTGGAATTCAAAGCCTCCACTGGGTGTTTTTGACACCGCTGATCACATTTTTTTTGTCGAAGTTTTTCTGGACATTTTCTTTACTTTTAGTTGAACCAGTTATATCAGTTAGCCTGAGTTTCAATATCTGAGTAAAAATATTACTGCCATTTACTCAAGAGTACGTAGTTTTTTATGTATAGATTACTTTTTAAAATGTTTCATCAACAAATCTGTAAATGCTTTCTGCTGTTTGACATTACGTTGATATTTTCTGTTACCGGGATACTTCCTTAGCCTCAAACCTTACTTCTAATGCTAACTAACACAGCTAGAAAAACTTTCTCTGTCCCTGATACTTTGATATGTAAATTTGATACCTCTGTTGATATTATATGACATGAACCAATTGCATGAAAGAATGTACGGACAAATCTCGAATTTCCGGTTTTTATCTATTTGAAATCTAATGTTTTTCTCGAAAAGCGTGACATTGAAAGGGATTAGCATGGGAGTGCGCTTTGGAGTTGTAAAACGTGACTTCACGCCGAAAAGCGTGCAACTTGATAGGTATTCAAGTTATTCAAATCCTAATAGCTGAAGTATGTATATTAATAGGGGTTTTGTGGGTGTTTATCGTGACCCGTGTAAAGGCCTTTTTTTGAGAACGTGTATGTGATTTTACGGATATATATAGAGATTTAAGCGTGATTTCTTGAAAGGATAAACCTTGGGAAACGTAATTTTACAAATTAGAGAAGCGTGATTCAATGACAGATGACCCCTTTTTGTTTCAATGCATGAAATAATTCGAAGTTTTAGTCAAATAAAGTTTGCTTTTAAGTTAATATGTGACGTTCTGGTTTGTTTTATCTATGTAATACTGTGATGTAACCAATTTGTTGTGCATTATAGTTGAAATATTTCTGAAGTTGGCGTTGAACACAAATTAGCCATCAATCCATTTGTCTGGCCTTTGTACTGTCGTATTTGTTTTTATTTTGATTTTTTTTATTTCCATTTTACCTCGGTACTTGTTTGCCGATGTATATTGGCAGTTGTATTGATTTCATGCGTTGCAACAACTTTTTTATATCCTTTTATTGATTGATTGATTAGTTAGAGTTTAACGTCCAATGAGCAATATTTCAGCTATATCAGGACGAGAACAAGTTAATCAATTCAAAAAATTGAAAGTATCAGAAGAAAGAAATAAAGGTGGAAGGGACAACCTGGGCAACGACTTTTGACTGCCACTGGAAAATGGGAGAAATGGGTAGGGGCAGGAAATTTAGCCTTCCATACGACACCCAGTGCGTCTGCTCTCTTTAGAGAAATATAGAAGGGGTCTTTATACTGCATGGAGCGTGGCGTTTCTCCACACAGTTTGGCTACAATGGTTCGCGGTCAGGCTTTCCGTATTATGACCTGACTACCCCGCATAGACAGGGCATTCCCCTATCCACCACCTGGGGACGCGCCCGGCAGCTCTGTAGCCGAAGCCCCTGAAAACCGATTCAGGTGCCGGGTATATCCTTTTAAGATGGTATCATAATTATTTCTTTGTTATAATACATTTTTGAATTGCTCTGGCCTGTGATAAATCAGATACAAGGCAGAAATTCTATGCATAATTAAATGTTTCTTTCTGTGTGTCTATTTTTAAATTTAAAATATATCAATGATACCACTTGATACAGTTATCTTTCGCAGAATAGTTGGATCGGGTGTCCTTTGGTGATCTACTGAAATTGGAACTGAAAATATCGAAGGTAGTGCCTTTTTCTACACTGAATACGAATTCTTATAAGTTTAATCTAAGAAATTTATCAAAGAAGAGCTTCTGTTTTGGCTATTTGTATTGAACTTAACCTAATAACTCGGCCAACATCTTAAGATATTGTCGTAACAATGCAGGTTAAAAATAAATCTTTTGAAAATGATGATGTCAGTGCAGTATAGTCTACAATATAGTCTAAACACAATAATAGTAAAATACCAAAGAACTAACATTGAATTTTGTTTATCTCACAATTAAACATAGCTTAGAAAACATATACAAAAGCAAATACATTAAAAGGAAAATCCAAAGAGACAACAGGACAGACCTGGTAATAAACACGCCACAAAATTAAGCAGTGGAAATTAAAAAAAAACACAAAAGTTAGGTTTGTCTGCTCGCGGTAAAACGTTGGACACAATAGGAATAAAAAAAGTCTTGTATTGAAAAAATATAATGTTGATTCATTTAAAATTATAGTAATTAACTCTGAAATATTAAATGTTCATTGTAAGAATGGAAAAGAGTAATTTTTTGTTCATTTTCAGATATATGTTTTTTTTTTTTGTTGACCACTGCAGATAGAGAGTATGTTTCAAATTAAGAAATCCTAAAATGTGAATTGCTGTCGACCCTCTAGATACACGATTACTTTGGTATATGTACGAGATTGATACATTTCCACAGAGTTATATGACCTTATACGAACGAGTTCGACGATCTTTCAGCACAAACAAAAAGAGTTCAATTATTGGCGAACAAAAACAGCTATTACATACACTAGTAAATGAAACATCTACTCAAGCATTTTATTCCGAATTTGAAGAATATATGTATTCTAAGAATAATCGATAGGCTTTGTTAGCTTCCATCAATTATTTATTATTGTGTATATACTGGTGATTTACAAAAATTATTCCAGTTAAATAAACTTCATATTTTCACTCAATGGAAATAAACATGCTAATTTCACTGAAAGAAAAGATGTCACAATATTTTCGTAAATGTAAACATCTTGAGCATTGATATGAAAGAAACCATCCCAAATCTATTCATAGATTACAATATATGATTAAGACACCCATTTGTCTGACATTTAACTTCAAAACTAAAAGGTCTATTCCTAGCATATTTGTTACTTATGTTTAGTATTTGTCTGATAAGGTATGAGTGGTCCAGGAATTCATGACTCCATTTTTTACTGTACTATTTTGCCTATAATCCATGTTTGTGATGCATTTATCGTTGCAATCAATTTCTGTGGCCTATAAATTTTTGTTACGGTATTCAGATATTTTATCCTCTAGTAAAAGAAATTACTAAAGACACTGCAAAACATTTAGAGGAATTGCAACAAAAAATGTTTTCGATATTGAAATTTTGAATAGTTGTTTTTCAGACATTCAAACTGCTATACCGGTTGGGCAGAATGTTAAGACGTACAACATCCTGCTATGAGTGGAATTTTGAAAATCTGCATAAGGATCATGACGAAATCCTTATTTTCTGTAGCAGAATTCTACCTTCCGGAACAACGATACAGTCACAGGAGAAGTTGCAGTCCTTACTACGATAATGAATTCTATTATTACTTACTTCATTTTTGAGAATGCAACACTTCTTTTTTTTTTCTAAGGAGAGTAGAGTCACCGGGTCTCGTACGGAAGGCTAAATCTCCTGCCCCTACCCATTTCTCCCCTTTTTCAAGTTGCAATCAAAATAAACTCTTTGCCCTGGTTGTCCATTCGAACATTATTACTTTTTTTCTATAACTGGAATTTATTAAGTTGTTCTCGTCCTGATATTGCTTAAATATTGCTCACTTGACTTAAAATGTAACAAGTATCACTTTTGATCTGCTGTCTGTTGTTTCGTTTTCAAATAAATGTATGTTGAAATATTATCTCCCTCTAAACAAGCTGGCCATTGTACCGATGCAATACTAAGGCCCTTGCCCCATGGCTTCACTTCAGCCAAGACAATGGCTATCCGAAGGGAAACATACTGGGAAGTTTTGGGTTCTTCTCTACTTAAAAGACTATGGACAACCAGAACCACATTCATGTCTTGTGAGGTCATAATAAAATTTTTAAAAGGCTATGTTTATTTTTGAGCGTAGTATTTGTTTCAATTTGGAATATTTTGTCTTTTAGTGTTTGCCTGAAAATGTATAGGTTGAACTTGAATGACAATAAAGTTACTTAAGTTATTGATTTAATTTTCGACAGACAAAGCCCTTCATGCAGCATTACGTTCCAGGTGGCAGATGGATTGCAGAACTGCACTAGAGGCCAGCAACACACCATATGAATAGAAAAAGCTATTGGTTGCCAATGTGCAGCCCCAAAAGCAGAATCATTTTTTTATTGTAAGAAAATGACATTAATCAATTAGCTACTGAATAGATTTTTCAACACTTTATGTTGTTACTAGCTGTATCTGGAGCATCTGGTTAAACTCCTGTATTTTTAGGGGTTCACACTTCTAGTGGTTAATATTTTGCGGCGTTTGTATTATGTTCTGATCGTTGGTTCGTCTTCGTCATCTATGTTCTCTGTTTGAATATGATCCTTATATTGCCATGGATTTATGATTTTGTTACAGTAACTTCGGTATTCATTCGCAAATTTATTTAAATTTTGATTAAATTTTGTCTTCTTCACAAGTAATAATAGTCTTTTCCATTGGCTTGTTTTGGTGATACACATCGAAAGCACAGACGGTTTTTGTCTTTTGTCGACGAGAATTGAAGTATGAATAGGGAGAGGATATTACAGAAATAGTTTCTTTATATCAAGTATTGCTTAATTGATTTATTCTTTTATTACTCTTTTAATCTGGTAATTTACTAGTTTGTCTCAAAGATTTACTGTGAAATCAATTTTCAAATCCTTTTGAAAATAGCAAACAGTCACCGTAACTTGCTTAATCCGTGTTCGATTTTACAGTTAACACGCACATGTGATCAGTTGTTAACTGATTTCACTGCAGTTTGACATTTTAAGTACATTAAATGTATAAGGCTATACTACTCTACCGTCTAACAAAATGGGAATTTTAGATACTTAATTTTTCACGTAGGAACAAAGCATGTTCTTACTATTGTATTTTATTATTTAGTAAACTTGAATGATGTCGAATAACAAACTTCATGATTATATCTTGAACTTCATGTTTAATAAATGGAACGATAACTTGCAGCCCATGTACCTTCCATATTCACGATCTACCCCGCTTTCTATCCTTCTTGCTTTAGAAAATTTGCAGCTCATGTGTTTTCTAATTTCACGATCTAACCCGCGATCTACCCTTTTTGCACGATTAAAGTGGACAGTAATAATTGCCGGTCTGATAGACAATTCAATCGGTAGCAACGGCAACATAGGGGCATTTAAGTATCCATGGTTTAATGGACACCACCATCACTTTTACTCAACACAACACTATCTATTTATTACTTCCTGATCACAAAAACTTCTGGTCCCTGGAGATACAGGTATACTAAACGAATTATTTTTCTTTCGGGTCGCTTTATGAAAACCTTATTCCACTCGTGTGTTTCTTTTTCGCTTATTTACCCCTCGGAGTAACTTAGTAACAATAACCGAGATTTTGTCTAGAGTAATTTGATACATATAGTCTCTAACNTAGTCTCCAGTATATATATATATATATATATATATATATAGATGGCCAGAAAAAAGGTTAACAGGAAATGTTGAATTTTGATAGTGCATTCATATGAGAAATTCTCATATTAAAAAGTAAAATATACCTGACAAAATAGAGTATACACATAAATAACTAAATTCCGAAGTTATTTTGTATTTGAATAGAGAATGACTGCATTCTCCTTTAAAATTACCTATTTTTCTAAATGACCATACACAAGTTTTCATGGATGTCATATTATCATGTTATTGATAAGAGTTTTCCACGACGTATGTTCATTTTAGTACGAGAACATGTTATGCGTCTCTTACCATTTACTCCATATACTTTGGTTCAACGAAAAAAATTATATCACAATGTCAAAATAGTAAAGTAGCTGAAACCAATGTTTTATTGCCTTGAATTAAGATTAACTTCACAATTTTTCCTTACATTGTTTAAATAACATATATCGACTGGATTATCTGAAATTAGCTAGGCTATGGAATAGCCTAGCTATATAGATAGTTCTTGGGGGGGGGAAGTGAGGAGTACGCTTGCGCAGTGAGGAGAACGCATGCGAAGAAGACTATTGACCAGTAGGAATTTCATATTCTCGAAAATAAAAATGGCGTCCAGTTTCGTTCTGATAAAACGGGGCGGGGTTTAATTTTTCTGTTTCATTGTGGAAGTATTATAAACATTTACAATAGGTGGTACTGGGAACAGGTTTGTGGAGGATGATGGGATTGGAATTGCAATATATTAGCCAGATTTATAAATATAGATATGATAAAAAGGATAAGAACAGTAATGTATAAATTTAAAACCAGAAGTTAATAAAGATGAGGTATTGTGCAATAATCAATAATATATAAATACTATAAAAGACTTTTCAATTGTGTTAAACAAAGGGTGATTGTAGTTTGTTGAGATACTTAGGCAATGGAGAACGAAAGGTGGAAAGAGATAGAATTGCGTTTTTTTTGCGGAAGAATAAAGAGCTACCGGTGTTTATTTGTGTGTGCTGTAAAAGGTTTATTATTGTATCAGTCATATTAAATTAAGCAAGTACTTACTAGGTGCATATTTATTTGTTGTCAACATGTTGTGGTCATAGCATGCTGCGCTAGAAAAACCCCTCAGTTACATTGGTTTTAAGGATCGTCTGTGAAACCTGAAGCCATAATTGAAGTATTAAATGCTCAGAATTGCTGGAAAGCATTTACACTAATACACTGCTTCAATACATGTATACATTTTAGTTAATAAAGTTTGTCTCTGTTGAGGGATAAAAGATAAAAAAGCAACACCCTAGGAGACTGCAAAAAACCAAAAAAACAAAAGCACGAAACTACTTTGAGTTGCTGTTGGCAAAAATGAGAGGTTTGATCTAATCAGTGACTGTTTTATCACATGTGCAGACCAATAGAAGAAATTACAAAGAAGTACCGAGAAAGGCTTACTTCAAGTATCGATTTGAGTATACAAATACATCATGAGCTACCACACCCTTGTCAATCAAACACGCAATTTTCTATCCAAGGCTATTCCATAGCCTAGCGTATCGTTTTTATTTCGTAAAAACCATTATCCATATTTATATCATCCACTTATGTTTTGTTTTCTAGTTTATCGTATTCACACTTACTGAAATATATGAAAATCGAATTTTATCAACGCACGACATGATCATTTCCGGTTCTAACAGTGGCAGTAGGGAAAGTATTGGTATTTCGGAATGGTTCATTATTTGCTACAAATTAAATTCAATTAGGCAAATACGAAAGTATTAATTATGATATAATTGGCACACATATTGCTCATTTAAGGTAACGCGATACCAAATGGCATATGTTCCAATCTTTCTAAATTTTTGCACACCGCTGCATCTTTCCAAGATGCATCAGAATATTAATTAAAAATTAGGGTCATCATGCTCGATTTTCCATAAAACGCAAACAACAATATAGATTTTGGCGGAAAATTTACAAAGACAGACAGGGCAAATCTAGAATTTAAGTCCGAAACTTCAGTTTTTGCGACGTGATTATATGTAAAGATAAACGATTTTTGACCAAAAACTAACATATTTTAGAGCTCAAAATTCTGGATCCATACATATATAGAAAAGCATATGTCACCATCCTTGTTTTTGAGATAAAGCACGTCAAACGTGGCTAACACACCTAAAACGTTTTGAATTGCGTGACGTTAAGTAATGACGCTACATTGGTTAAAAAATAAATTTGGGTCAGTAAATTCGAAGTTTAACTTCCCAAATCGGCTTAAGAGCGAGAGTTGTCTAGTCATGATAAAAGATATATGGCAAAAAGCATATTTTCGGTTTATATAATGAACACCAGTTTTGTACTAAGCCCAAGCCAGCGGAAATAGCAAAAAAGTATTTCCGCTTTGTCTCTCGACAAGACTGGAAAATAATTCAGAGCAATATTGGAAAATATCAAAAACGCTCAAGATCATCAGCGAATTACTACCATCATGGCATGTTTTGTTGAGAAGGAGCCAAGTGTAAAACGGCAAATACTTGAGATCAGAAACAGACTTAATAAATGCCTCTGTGGGTTATAAATTAGTAAATAACGAGTTATCTCCCTAACCAAACCATGAACGCGGACCTGATAGAAGACACCCCCGGATTTCGCTAGGTTTGGGTTAAAGTATAACCATCATTATTCCTGATTGCCTAATAATACTACAAATAAGGGATTAGGATTAAGGTAAAGGCGAGACCAGTTACCACACCTTTAACAGGTGAGCTCAAAAATCAAGGCGAGAGATACGCACGAGGGCTTTACAGAACTAGGGCGAGACACACGTGACGAGGTCAATGTGACAAAAGTACATCAACACCTCGACAAATACGAGATGAGATATACAGTGCTAGTAAAGTGTCTTCGAATGCTCCTCGACAAATACGACTTAGCCTTTCAATCTATACTACTACCATCTGTTGTTATATGAGCTACATTAATTAAGGTTCTCAACATTTCAACATCGGCGAGAACATCGTGGGCATTGTAGGATTACTGAGCTAGAATGTCCGCAAGAGAACAATGTGAATATGAATTTCGTCCTGGATATTTTTCTTTGGAAAAGAAATAAGTCACTAAGTAATCCAGTTAAAAAACACATTTTTTATACTTTTTGGTATTATCCTTTTTGCATATACTAGTAACATTGATTTTTTTTTATCTCACTTTTGCTTTATCTGTATTGTTTGTCTAACAATAAGTGTTACCTTATCTATATACTGTCGGCCAATGTTTTGTTGTGCTATTCCTGTTGCTACTCTAAAGTTGAATGACTCGGACTCTCCAACGATGTCTTCGATTCTATTACACGGTTTAGGGATTCGTTTGCTTGCGATGTACCACACTTTTCTAGTTTATCTGATTTCATGGCTAAGCGTTTGAATATATCCTCACATCCTTTTGTAGTTCCAACTCCTGACAAATCACATTCACCTTGTAAGCCAGAATGCTTGTAAGTATCTGGGCATTTGAAAAAACCACACCAATCAGAATTGCACAAATCATGTTAACCGAATGCATGTGGGACTATAGACAAAAGAATTTCTTTCAATTCTGTTGCATTGTCATGGTTTTGTGAAATGGTATATGTGGTGCATTTTACAAAGTAACTTATCATCGTAGCACTGAGATATTTGTGTTTTTCCTTCAAATCGTAAAACGAATTTGAGACATTTTTCTTTACATGGGTTACTGTGGATGTATATCGCAAATCTGATATAGTATAATATAATAAAACGCTTACGAATTATGCACGATTATTAGCCATTACATATTCATATAAGAATAAAAATACATGGTTTAAATGCTACTTCTTTTTGTTCTGAATTGTTTCAAATGACATTACCAAGTATTACGTTCTAATTTATGTTCGTCAGACAGATATTTTGGAGCCTGTTTATTTAAATTTTTCTTTCGGTTTCCAAATCAAAGGCAACTTAGTAGTTCACCTGGCTATGCCAGGGTGAGCTTTTACCATCACATGGCGTCCGTCGTCCGTCTTTTTCAAAAATCTTCTCCTCTGAACCACTGGGCAAAACTAATCCAAACTGGGTCATCACCAGGGTATATAGTTTAAAAAATGTGTTCGCTTTGTCCGAGGACCAAACAACATGGCCGCTGTTCTAGAAATAGAACATAGATAATAGTGTTGCACACAGCTCTATATAATATGAATTATATTGTGCTGGTAAGGTGAGCTGCAAATGTCGAATATATGATTCCGAATGCCAACAGTGATGAAAATCATCTCTTTAAACCTGTTAACATCGGAAAATCCAGCAAGGTCTTCTACCTTTGCAGCTCACCTTACCAGCACAATATCATTTAAAAATAGAACACATGTGTTAATTGCTGTTTTCGGCAAATAACTCAAAAACCGTTGTAGATATAAAAAATCTGACAGAGTGAAATTGTTTAGCATACAGAGATATATCTGCCCTGCAATTTTGAAGAAAATTGGTGAACTCGTCTCAGAGTCACAGCCCCTTTTCCGTAAAATTTTCAAAATTCATGCATTTTTTATTTCAAAAACTGTAACAGATAAAGATGAAGTGTAAACTGAAAAAAATGTTCAGCATATCAAGATCTACATACTCTGAAATTTTGAAGAAAATTCAAACGCCTGTGTAGTAGTTTCATTCAAACATCTTCATTGAATCCGCTGGGCCAATTGGAACCAAACTTAGTCACAATAGTCCTTAGGTGGTCCCCTTTAAAAAAATGTGTCCGGCAAGTCCGCACACCATCCAAGATGGCCGCCAGTGGGATATATGTTGAAAAATGGACCCTATATTGAAAGCTCTTCTCCTCTGAAAATACTTGGCCAATTGGAACTAAACTTGGTGGCCACTTTTTAAAAAAAATGTCTGGCAAGTTTGTATCATATCCCCTTCATAAAATGTGTCCGGCATGCCCGCATAGCATCCAAGATGGCAGTCAGCGGGGAACATAGTTTAACAATGGACCCTATGAAGATCTTCTCTGACACTACATGGCCAATTGTCACGAAACTTGGTCGCAAAAGTCCTAACTTGACCCTCTTTCAAAAAATGTCCGGCATGTTGGCAGCACATCCAAGATGGCCGCCAGCGGTTAACATAGTTTAACATTTGACCTTATGGGCTAATGTATTTGAAGATCTTCTCTGAATCTACTTTATCCATTGGAACAAAACATGGTCATAATAGTCCTTAGTTGGCCCCTTTCAAAAAATTGTCTGAGAAGTCAGCATCATATTCAAAATAGCCCCAAGAGGGGAACACAGTTTAACATTGGACACCATGGGAAACAATTCAAAGGTCACA
Source organism: Modiolus philippinarum (assembly GCA_002080025.1). Lineage (NCBI taxonomy): Eukaryota > Metazoa > Mollusca > Bivalvia > Mytilida > Modiolidae > Modiolus > Modiolus philippinarum. Next base: position 25,469 of record MJUU01037418.1, on the reverse strand, counting down.
ATAGCTCATAGGAGATGGCTGCAAGCAGAGAACTTTGTTTTATATCGGACGCTTAGGGAAAACATACTCAAAGACCTCCGCTGAAAGTATGTGGCCAATTTTTACTTGGTCACAATGATCCTTAGGTCCCCTTTGTAAAATGTGTCCAGCATGTCCGCATTACATCCAAGATGGCCCCACAGGGAACATCATTCAATGTTCTCCTCTGAAAATACTAGGCCCATTGGAACCAAAGTGAGGCACAATGATCCTTAGATTGTCTTCTTCAAAAAAGGTGACAGTTGGTCTAAAATAGCTGCCAGTGGGGAACACAGTTTAATTTTGGATCATATAACATCAATGTCCATCAACAAACTTGAAAATGAGATCCTTAAATATTGGGATTATTTTGACTTATTGTGTCAGCCATGGCCAAGGAAAGCGATACAGGCTCTTTAGAGCCTCTTGTATTATGTTCCGATTTGTATCTAAGCTTACCAAGTGCACATTTAGTGTTGATATCCCAATTTTTTAGCCCCTTTTTCCCGTTCTCTGCATTTTTATACTTGTTTTCCTGTATAGATATTACTAAATGAATCACATCTCTGACATCTGATCTTTAAAATACTCCCAAATCCATATCTTAATTTTTCTACACAGTCAGCCAATCTAAAAGGCGACTCTTTACATTTTAGGCATAACTCCATTTGCTCTGCCAGATATCCAAGTTTTACTATTCGTCTGCCTTCATTCCAACCTTCTGAGTCGTTTTCACTCTGGGTTCATCTAGACCTTGTTTCATTATCATATTCTTCAGACTCGATCCTCCCCTTTTTGGCCAAAAGAATCGACCATTTTTCCGCTGGAACGGACTTTTTTCCCCTGCCATTTTCAAATGCAGAACTTTCAACGGGATCTCGTATATCTGTGATATACTTTCCCGCGGTTTGACACGCATTCTCGCATTTTATAGGAAATAATGTTTTCTGTTTTTCTAGGTGTAAAAAGGTATTATTTTGAAACGTTTTAGTCGAATTCTGTGATTTGTTTTCCTTATTCCTGACTGGAGCTTATATATTTAAAACGAGTAGATTCATTGACTGATTGATATCGGGTTTAATGTCACTTTCTGAAGTGTTTCAGCTATCTCATGACGGTCAATTTAGTGGTGGTGGAAGCCGGAGTGAACCACCGACCTTGAGCAAGCAAATGACATACCTTATCACTTACGATTGTAAGTCGAATGCACCCTTTTTTGTAATGTACAAAGTGGGGCGCGAACTCACACCGCTATGTAAGTAAAATTGCTAGGTAGAATTCCTAAAAATAAGTGTTTTTTGAGACTTTCAGGAAATTTACCAAAATTGGAATCAAATATTTTCGAAATCCATTTAGTAAAATGTTTGTCCTAATCTAAACAAATTATTTTATTAGGGTTGCTAGGTAGAATTCCAAAAAGTAAGTGGTCTTTCTTAGACTTGCAGGAAATTTACCGAAATTGGAATCAAATATTTTTGAAATCCAATTGATAAAAATGTTTGTCCTAAATTAAAGAAGCTATTTAAGTATGGTTGCTAGGTAGAATTCCAAAAAATAAGTGGTCTTTGAGACTTTCAGAAAATTTACCAAAATTGGAATCAAATATTTTTGAAATCCATTTAGTTAAAATGTTTGTCCTAAACTAAACAAATTATTTAAGAATGGTTGCTAGGTAGAATGCCAATAAATAAGTGATCTTTGAGACTTTCAGGAAATTTACCAAACTTGGAATCGCATTTTAGAATTCTAATAATTCAAAATCTCATTTTTTATCAAACAATTGCTAAAATACATAATTATGTGCTCAAATTAAAAAAAAATATGAGTGTTTGGCATTTTCAGGAAATGTACCAAAGTTGGAACCGGAATCATAATTCCGAAAGCTTATTGCAAATCTACAGACTATATGCATGCAGATTTTATCCCTAAATCCAAAAATGTAGGAGGAGTTTGTGTCACATGCCACGTGTGTAAAAATTTACATCTTGGGGCCCCTTGTTTGCACCAAGAGCAATATCAAAAATCCGAAAGCTTATAGTGCATCTACAGACTCAATGCAACAATTCTACAACAAAATTAAATCCATAAATGTAGGAGGATTTTGTGTCACATGCCACATGTGTAAAAATTGACATCTTGGGCCCCTTGTTTGCACCAAGAGCAATATCAAAAATCCGAAAGCTTATTGCGCATCTACAGACTATATGCAACAATTATACAACACAATTAAATCCCTAAATCCAAAAATGAAGGAGGAGTTTGAGTCACAAGAAAAGTATGACGTACGGACAGACGGAAGGTATAATAATATCCCCGAACTTTCTTCGAAAGTGCGGGCATAATAAGCCAAAAATAATGGCAACATTGTAAACACAAAGGGCAAGTAGGGCACAGAAAAGAAAAATGGAAGAAGACATACAAATGAACAACACTGACCCAATTTTTTACCATGGGTGAGATCAGACGCACTGGTAGAGTAAGCATCTCCTGCTTTTAATAAGATAATAAGACACAATACGTGTTAAAAATGTCAATTCCGGTATTAATGTCAAATCCATTGGATAAAAACTAATTAAGCTGTTAAATGGAATGATCTGTTGTCATCTGGGAGACTAATATCCAGAATTGTCAATAATATCGTGATTTTGACAGCATAATTTTGGCAGTGCTTACTTAAAGTTGTGGGTAACATGCCCTTGTTTCAGATGGTGAATAAAAGGACATGGAGTAAATGCACATGAGACGAAGTCCTTACAAATACATGGTAAAAAACAAGCAAAGGAACAACGCTTTTATTGTTGTTCTTCATCTTGAAGTCACCATGAGGCCTTCAACAATCCTTTTCTTTCAATCAGAATCCTTTTCTTATTTGTATATAATATAGTATACCGATTTTCTGCGGCATATTGGATACTGTAAAAAAAAAAAACATTGGCATATTTAGTGCACCCGGACGCATCGACCGGGAATGAGCGTCTCCACCTGCACTTAGATCCCTACCATGTGAAAAGTCAAAGCAGGGATCGTAAAATAAACAGTAGGCGAGTTGAGGATAGTTTCTGATATTGTTTCAGATTGTAGATACATCCTTATCAACTTCCTTAACTTGTTGAAATTCTAATACTCTTTTATCAAACTTGAATGTCTTTTCGGTTTCCTGCCATAATATCCAAAGTAGCAGTAGTAAACAGAAACCTGTTTTGCAATGGTACACTGCTGCGTATATAACTTTAAAAAGATTTCTCATAAACAATCTTGATTAATATCTCTCACAGAGTCCACTCATTATAAAGTAAGATTTAATAACTTTCTAATACATTTTTACAAAATGGATGCATGATAATACTGTTCTGACGTTATTAATTATGCATATTAAATTGACTTCTAATTAATCTCTTGTAACGCTTCATGTTTTACTGAATCATTTGTTCGATTCTACGTTGTGCTTGCATGTGTCAGGATCAAGAATGACTTTGATCTCAACGATATGTAAAACCAAAAAATAATTTACCATGCTTATTGATATCATTATTGATTAGGTTTTTGTCTGTCATTACAAATGTCTGCCAATGCAGACGTGACGATCTTGATATGTAAAAGCAGACAGCATGAAAAAGTACAAAGAAAGCTTATCTGCCATCATATAGCTTGTTTGTCTTTGGTTTCATGTAAGCAGTAATTTAGTTATCCATTTAGATTTGGACGTGTTCTTGCATAGTTCCTGATCGTACCAAATGAAGCATAATACATGTTTCCCTGAGTGGATTCGTTTCTAAACATCGTATTATAAAAATTCCTATATTATTCCTTTCTCAACTTATTGTAGAGTTCGATATATCAACTCGTTGTGGTGGTGCTGGTGTTGGCTTATGGCCTGCCTTATTGCGTAGTAGTTCATTGGAATTTCTCACTAAAACAGAAAGAGATATAGATTTATCATTATTGACATAACATACGGCATAACGGACAAAATATTGCAAAGCATGGTCCTGGTAAATATTAAATAAAAATGTTTTCAAGTTATCGTCTTTTTATAAAGAAACTTGAAAAAGAACTTTGTTTATCCAAAGTTCTTGACTGTGTCTTTTCGGCATCATTGTCAGGACTTACTATGTGGAATTTGCGAAGCTCATTTTTGAAGGCTTCATTAGCAAAGCTCATTTTTGAAGGCTTCATGGTGACTTCAAGATGAAAAACAACAATAAAAGCGTTGTACGATTGCTTTGTTTTACCATTTACTAGTATTTGTAGAGATTTGTCATATGTACATTTACTCCATATCCCTTTATTCCTATACAATAAACCAACGATAGTAGCATATCGAAGAAACAATTGTAAAAAGAAATATTGAGATGGTTGATTGATTAGAGTTTAATGTCAGGTGAGCAATATTTCAGCTATATATTCAGGTGAGCAATATTTCAGCTATTTATTGACGAGAACAAGTTCATCAATTCAAAACAATATAAGTAAAATAAGAAAGAAATAAAAGTGGACGGGATTACCGAGACAACGAGTTTTTTTTTTATTGCCACTGAAAAAGAGGACCAATGGGAAGGGCAGAAAATTAAGCCTTGTATACGAGACCCAGTGACTGTACCCTCCTTAGAAAGATATAGAAGGGGTATTTGCACTTCATGGCGGTTTGCGTTTCTCCACACAGTTTGGGTAGCTACAAAAGCGGTCAGGCTTTCCGTATTATGACCTGATGGTCCGGATATTCCCCTATCAACCAACTGGGGACGCGCCTGGCAGCTCTGTAGTCGGAGTAGGTAAAAACCGATTTAGGTACCGGGAATATTGGGATGAGAGAGGACAAAAGTATACAATGAATTGAATGAATGTAAAGCAAATACATGTAATAAGTTCCACTTGAAATTTCAAGATATATCAAGCAAACACCTTTAAAGAAATATCTCTAATTTTGTTTGCTTAAATTACTCTTGAGTTAGAATACTTGATAATCAATAAAACGTACATGAATGACGGGTACATATACTGCATTAAAATTCTGAATATGTTTCTTTGTTGGGCTTTTTTGACAAAAAACGTTCTTGCTAAGGACCACTTTCGACACCAGTTTTGAAGTGGAGATATTTTGTAAATGGCGGTCAACGACAATTTTGAACACCATATTTTTAAGATACAACGTCAGTATCTATTTCGAAACCAAATTTCACTGAAATCGGACAATGGTGAATTATCCCATCCTTTTTGGTGGCCATTATATTCAACACCGGTTTTAAGTCGCAACATCAATATCTATTTGGAAACCATATTCTATTGAAATCGGACAATGTTGAATTTTCCCGACCTTTTTGGCGGCCATTTTGAAAATAGCGGTCAACGAACAATTTTCAACACCTGTGTTGAAGTCGCCACAGCATGGCAATTATTTTATCAATTTACACTTAACTTTCATCTTCTATAGATACAAATTACCGAAATGACTGTTAATAGTTATGGAAGTAAAGACAAAAATACGAAAAAAAATTAAATTATGTGAAAAAGGGCAATTACTCCAACAAGGGTTTTTGGATTTTTTTTTCTCAAAATTTCAGGGTGGATAGATCTTGATATGGTGAACATTTTTGTAATTCACCTCTATCTGTTACACTTTTTGAAGAAAAAAAATAAATAAAAATGCAAAAATTTTGGAAAAGGGCTATTAATAACTCATATTTTCTTCAAAATTGCATGGGAGGTAGATCTCATCATCTGATCATTTTTATCCTGTCAGAATTTTTTTATATCTGTAAGTTTTTCGAGTTATTGGACAAAAACTGCAATTTACCCCTATGTTCTATTTTTATCAATGGAAGGTGAAAGTGCATACCCTGGTGATGATTTTGGCCAAGTTTGGTAACAAGGTGCCCAGTTTTAGAGGCAAAGATTTTTGAAATTGTTGACGGACGGACGCCGGACGCAAAGTGATGGCAAATGCTCACATGGCCTTTTAGGCCAGGTGAGCTAAAAAGGGCAAGTAACTTCAATATTAATAACTTCTGTGCTTAAATAAATCTTGAGTAAAAAAACTTGATAAACAATAAAACGTATATTTTTAGTCATGTTGATGTTACTGTTTTTTGAAAGTTTACACGGTTAGTGCTTTAGTTTCTTGTGTTGTATATGTAGTGTTTTTAATGTTTTGTGGGCATGTTGTGTCTTTGGTTTTCTGTTATCTGGTGTTCTTGTTTTTGCCTTGTCTCTTGACTTTGCTTTATGTAATTTTGTGCTTTCTTCCTTCGGTATTCTACTGTCGTTGCGTTGTTGAATGATGGGTATATTTATGCTTATATTCAGTGACCCATTTTTTTCTCGTGTTTATCTCGTATTTAATATGGCGACAATAAATTTTCATATTTTTTCTCATATAAAATGTTCACTAGAGAATTGGTTGATAAAAATGAAAAAAGGGTGCTTAAATAATTAAATACGTTCTGTAATGACAGTATTAGATAAAGACTAAGTAAATGTATCAAATAAATTCTATTGCATTGTCGATACTTGATTTTTTACAAACCATCTGCAAAATTTTCTTAGATATTTCAAATATTTACAAGTTTTCAGATCGATTAAGTTATACTGGTCTACGAAAATCCAAGATAACTACCTAGTATAGTTTTTCACTCAGGTCGGGTTGGTTGAAAATTTTTCTTCACTCAATATAGAAAAATTCAGATTTTCAACAAACGAGCCGAAGCGATTATAGACATAAACGTGCACAATTGCGTAATGATACTTTGAAGTGTATATCAATAAAATATCGCCTGTTTTGTTGGATTTAACTCAAATTTCCATACAATATGACATCTAAAAACAACGGTGTTTTATATACATTGCAATAGGTAGTTGTAGATGCTTGAGAGCATTCAGTACTTAAGCAGTATTTGTTTACAGACTGGCAAAGTAAAAATTTCATGGAATATTTACTATGACAGAGAATTCCAATACTAGTAATTGTATTTTTATATGAATAAATTGAAGTCATAACTTAAGAAAGCAGAAAGGTGAACGACGGCCATTGTAAAAATGCCAGGATAAACGATATTGAGTGATATAGTTAAATTATTATGAACTAAATATTTAAACATTTTATTTTGAATCCCAGTTTGTAAACGAATTTAGATCGAATCTCATAATATCCTGATAATTACAATCGTCTGTTCGATGAATGTCTCCCTCACTTCTCACCGACCCCAAGAAAAAAAACAGCACTTTTAATATACGTTTTGGTAAACCTTTTTTGAAGCTAGTAACGCCTTCTGAAATCAAGAAAAATCAACGAAAATCAACGATTTGGAAATGATATAAACGGAAAAGATTCAGAGGATCAAAGTAAGCTTTCAATATCTATATGATACTTGCCTTGTTTTTGAAATATTTGAAAGTTTAAAAATGCTGGAAAAAGCCATTCTCTGACTTTAACCATATTTTTATATAAGAGATTTGATCCACTTGTATATATTAGATCTACTTGTATATATTAGGAAAGCAAAATAATGTGATGGATCGATTTTTTTTTACATTGAAAGGACAAAAATTCTGAAATTCTGAAAATTCTGAAATATTTTAAAAAATCTCTAGACAACATCGGCGAACGAATACCAAAGCAAAAACGACGAGAGGGGAATTTCTAAAATCACAAAACATGGCAATTCATATCCAACACGAACTGAGATCGCATGACAAAGACTAAACCCCTAAAAACTGATGCATCATCAGGTGCTCCGGAAGGGTAAGTATGAACAGTATATTTAAGTCGCCATCCTGAATTATCAAACCTCAGCATATATTCATCTCGCCTACGGCTCGGTAAATGTGACATCACGATAGCGACTTGCAACAGTCATTATGTTTATACCAACGTTCATCAATATAGTATATTGAAGAACTATTTTATTGATTTATCTATTTTTGTATAGAATTTTTCAGAATTTTGTTTGAAATTCGGAAAGACCGAAACGAAAATAGGTTAACCAGTAGTTTCGTTTCCGTGTACCTGTTTACATTTCCTTTCGTATGGCATATTTATTTATACTGTGACCTTTTTATAAATTATTTCAGATTTCAAATTATTCAACGAGTAGTCAAACAAAGTTATAACTCATTTAACTTATCGTGAACTTTTGTGATTGAGATTATTTTTATTAGAAATGAATCACTTGTCAAATTCCCGCCATGCCCACGTCAAAAGTTTTCTTCTTTTCTTGTTTTGATCAACTTTCTAATTTCTATTACAATTATGTTACGGATTATTTAAGAGTCAGTGCGTTCATAATTCTCATAGACATATGGTTTCCGGTAATTCAACAGAAATTCGTAGAATTAGATATATGGATAATACAACAGTATAACGATGCCAATTCCTTAAGAAAATATAACAATAGTTTAATTAACACTGCTATAGTGCTTAGAGAGCATTGCAAAAAATCGACTTTCACTCGATACAAAAGATGACGATAACTACAATGAAAGATCTGTTGGCTTCATTGATTGCATTTCCATTTCAAAGGAAAACGAAACAAGAAGCATGAAAGCCGTTTCCGTATTTCATCACTGCGTGTGCATCATCACACCATATTGTAATTTGACTTGATCCACGAGCTAATTGTTATGAATATAATTTGAAAACAAGATCAATTTAACCCGATAAGCATGCCACGGTTCCATTTAAGATTGTGTACCGAGTTATCAATGAAAGTTGTTCATGTAGAGTTTAAATATTTGTTTCTACATTCGTATTTCAATATTTTAAAGGAAATAAAAGTTCACATAAGACCCAATTCCTAATTCCTTCCATAAGACATTTGTTAAATGCTGTACTTATCTTAATTTGGTTAAGTTTTTTTTCTCATCTTCAGTCAATCAACTCCATTGTATTTTTCATATTTCATGTAAACACACATGATAAAATATTCAAATGCAGAAAACTAAAATAAGCAATGAAGGGATATTGAGCAAATGCACATGAGACAAAGTCTCTACAAACACATGAGGAAAACGTCACCATGAAAGTTGAATTTTTGTCATGCATGTTACGTTTTTATCAAAAGTAAATTGACTAAATCAAGGTAAAAAGAATGTGTCTAAATAACGATAACACTTTTAAAACGAGCATAAAAGACACATATCGAAACCGAAATTTTACATTACACCTGACCTTTCACATACATAGTGACGGGTGCTATATATGAGCAAGGCCATGCTTACCCTTCCGGAGTGCCCGATGAAACTACTGTTTATAAGGGGTTCACAAAGTTATGTTTGTAGCGTTTATATTATGTTCTGTTTGTTTCGTCTTCGTCATATACGTTCTCTGTCAGTATGTGGTCCTTATATTGCCTCATTTCCAGGGTACTAGTATTTTATTTCATCTCATGAAATTTGAAACAAAGTGAATTAATCTACAAATTGTTGCTGAAGAGGATATTGTAAGTGTCAAATCTTTTGAGGTTTTGTAAAACCTGCTTTTAAAAGTTACTATTATATACGAATATATATTGTATAAACAATTCTTCATTAGGCATGAATCAGATCCTCAAGGCACACATGATTGAAATGGTAAAAAGTGACATTTTTCTTTTTGAAGCTAATTCGCAGAGCAGGCTTAATTTTAGGTTGGTTGCCAGCGTTGATTTCTTACATTTGGTCTGATACACGGACTCCACTATCTGTTTCAATATCGTAATGTTCGTGTTTTTTTTCTTTCTTTTTTTTTGACTGACTGTTCGGATCACACTTACTCTATTTTATCCATTACCGTCCACTTTTCATGTTATATTCTACATTAATGTACCTTGAAGGAATTTCACACGAAATGTAAACAAATCGACAGTCCTCCTGCACTCCATTTTCAAGACTTACAAATTACTATACAAAGCCAATGAAAAACCTAGAAATGGATATTTCTCTCCAAATGTTTAATTGTATGTATCTCAAAATCATGCGCATAAACCTATTATTTTTCTTGTTTATTGCCAACCTTTCATTAAGGTGGGACGATACAAAATGGCATAATTACATAAAGCTCCCATTTTTGACTCAGTGGTAGATCTTTTTAATATATATCGGAATATGAATTAAAAATAGGGGGTACCGGATCGTTTTTTCGAAATAAACAACTCTGAATTTTCGTATTTTGGTAGAAAAATAACAAAGACATATAGGGAAAATCGTACTTTTTCTGCTTTCATCTTTAGTTATTGCGTCTTGGAAGATAGATCGCAAGTACGTAGGACTACCAAAAACTAACACAATATTCCTGAAGAAATGACGTTTGATGTAATATAATACATAGGTCACGGTTCAAATTTCGGTGCTACAGTTCTCTGAACTTTGCTAAAACGTAATAAATTTGTAAAAAATGGAACGTTATATCCAGATTACTGGACGTTACAATACTAATTTACGACGTCACCAATCTAATAAACTAATTAGACAAATAGTTTTCGGATTAGACGTTCATTTTATTGTGATGGTAAAATACTATACAACAGAATTCCCTCAATGATAATTTATTGTTTGTGTCTTTACCTATACTTTGTAAAAACACGAGCAAGAAGTTACAATTATTTTATTAGTACAATGATTTTGTCTTTCAATTAATTTGCGTCCAATTTGATGGGTACTTTCTATTAGTTTTTATGGTTTTCAATGTTTTCATTTGATCTACACTGAAGAGATAGAAACGGCCATCTGCAGACATATAATTTACACTAACTGCGATATTTTGTAATCGATTACACAGCGAACAAATTTCACTGAAATCATCAGTTCTAACCAACGGCATCCTCCCAAGTTAGGTGTTCTGAGTCCACGTGGACTCAGAACACCTAAAAAATGGACGTATTAGCGAAAGGAATGACGAAGAAAATAACTTTATGGTCCTAAAAACTCTGAAAAAGTTATAAGAACTTTTGTGTCTAGTCTATAATACTTGGAGGGACCATTCAGTATACATGTCGGTACATGTGTGGAAATACCGAAATACCGAGTATATCCCAACTGAAGTGCGTTTAAATGTCAACGGTTGCTTTTATATGATACATGCATGTGCACAACACTTCGAAATGATTCATTTGTACTTGACATGGTGAACTTTTGAAGATTTGATGATAAAGCACCGATTATTGTAAAACCACTAGCTGCCAGGGGGTCCCGAGGATTTGAAGTTAGGGGGCGCACAATTGAAAAAAAAAATCGCCAAGTGTTGCAAGGCATGAACGGAGACATTTTGACCAAAACCCCGATTTTATCCTAAAATTCATTTTTTCCGCGGTTTTAGGGGGAATTACGCCCCTCACGCCAGCACCTAAATCCGCACCTGCAGTCAGCGTGAAGCTTTCTATAGGATATGTGTTCCTTGAGAAAAAATTTATACCTGCATTATTTGCATTATACACTGAAAAGCATCATTTTTTTCAGTACAAATTGTTCTAAGTAGCGTTCTACTGGATCTAAAAGATCATCAGTTGTAGCGCATGTGCTTAAAAGTTTATGAAAAGTTTCACAATTTTCTTTGCAAATGTGCATCGTATGATTGATGGCATGCAATATTTATCGAACTATATGTGTTTGTGAAAATTTCCTTGTTTTAGGAAATTAGTATGATGATTAGTTTTTTTTTAGACTATAAGATTTAAATATCTTACAATCATGTGCCACAATCATGTAATTTGCGGTCTGACCTTCATGGTATATGTACATAGTCTACATGGTCTACATCAAGCACTATACATCTGGGTAACTTCTGCGGCGTTCGGGTGTAACAACATTCTTGAGTGTATTTTCTGTGTATGTTCAACCGTTTGATTTTTTTCAAAGAACAGACGGGGGATGGGAGGGACTTGAAGGCCTGATTCTGAATATTTCTTTTCAAGCCATATTTGAGGTTGACTATTTTTTCCACACTTGAACCAATTTTTTTATTATTATTTACTTATTTATTTTTTATCCATGCTGAATATTTTGCTTCATATTTGTCATCCTGGTTATTTTTTTCAGCCTTCTACTGTACTGATATTTTTCACTAAATTTCTGGAACTTGATGTTTTTTTCGGAATTCTTTCCGACCCCCAAATAAAAAATCAAATGGTCAATGTCTTACATTTGTTTGTCTCTCTAAATTTATATGGTATTATTTTTCTAAAATCACTATGGGGTTTTTTTTTAGTGTGAATAAAATCAGCCTCAAGTAGCGATAATTGTATTTATCATTTTCTTTTTATTTCTAAGTACCAAATTTCAAATTATTTACTATGTACTCTACAAAAAAAGAAAAAAAAAAACGCCGAAGATCCAAGTGAAAAAAGAGAGTAATATTTCTGTAATAATATGTGAAGTTTAATTCGGTTCTGACCCGTTAGATAAATTTTCATATTCAACATATGTTGAAAAAAGCACCGTGTTATTTTCCGCCAAATTTATTCGGAATACAATCCTCTGTGTTTATCATTTATCATTGGAGAAAAAGATTACACCACTTTATCCCGATTTTTATTACCAAATTTTATCCATGCGCTCTCGATAGTGAAATTAAAAAAATTTAAAATGCTCAACAAGTCTTGCAATCAAAATTTTAAAATTTTACTATCTCTTGTGGATAAAATATCGTTATGAGCTAGATTCTATATTCATTACATACTTAGAAGTACATAATGTTATGAAACTTTTTTTCGGATTGATTTAGCGATTCCAGCGGTGGATTCGGAATTTTGGAATGGGATCGAAAATACCGGAAATCTAGTAAAAACTTTCATATTTTTCGACGATATTATATATTAAAAACCCTAAAAACATTCCATTTAGCAGACAATTGGTATTATGATATACCGGTATTCTAATAAGGAACTCTCATAATTATTTATTTTCTTTGACGGACTAATGAAAACCCGTGTGCCCCTTTGATTTCGTTGTGTAATTTCAGTTTATATTCTACATATTTTTCTCGTTGACATCTTAAGCAATTTGATTATTGTCCAAACCTTTTCCATCCATATTCATATTACTTTTTTTTCTATAGCAAAATGCACGACACTAAATGAAATAACTCTTAGTTGACTCTAACGCCGCCGCAAGTTTTATGTCTACGGCTGATCTTATGAACGAAATCTGTTATCGTAACGTCGTTTTGTAACGTCCCACCTTAAGTTATACTAATTCACAGAAGTTTTATGAAATTCTCATTACTTTCATTCAAAGGTGGCAACTATAAAAGTATACAAAACCAAACTGTCCTTTAAAAGCGTAAGCTGTCTGTGCTAAAAATGAGCTCCTTTTTGCTGAATTAACCTCGAAATTCTTTAAAATATATTTTTTATAAGGTGCACACCGTCGTCATATGAAAAAAAAAAGATGTACATTCGTTAGGTTAATTTGAATCAGACAACCAGTTGGCATGGAAAACCTATAAAACTGGGTCATTGGATGATTTTTTTTAGATATGCAGCAGTTGCTGATTAATAAATGATTGATTTTTATTTCATTGAACTTCGATATTCGGTAGTATTTTATTTGTGAGGATGAGATGCAAACAAGATCATGAGACTATATGAATCTAACACCGGTGAAAAGGCAAGATCAAGAAATACTTAGACACCCAAGGGTAAGATTTCAATATTTCTCTGACGAGGCTTGCCGAGTTAGAGAACCACTGAAATCTAACCCGAGGGTGTCTGAGATTTTAAAATCTTGCATTTTCAACGGTGTTTGATTTATTTTCTCACTTTTGTAATCACGAACTACGATTTATTTACCACCAAGCCGTACTTGACATCCGACGTTCCTAAGCGACGTCAATGACGTCTGAATACGTTGCTTGGTAATTTCTGTCTTGTACCGGGGGTACAAGACAAGGAAATCTCACACCGATAAAAATAGGAACTGTCCTGTCTCAAAAGTGAGAACAAGATATCCTGAAAGTTTGGTCGGATAAAGATTAGAAATTTTGAAGGAGTTGTGGATTGACAAGCTTATAAACGAAGACTACATGTATGCATGACGACGGATATTTATCCGAATGCGTCGACTCAGTTTTCAGCAAGAGAAACAAAAGTACAGATCCATTGTGTTAAACATAAACATGATAGTACGGAAAGTTTCGGTTGAACAGATCAGCCCATCTTTTACACCAATCGATTAACTTTTTATGCGTTTTAAACCTTTTCAATAGAACAATATCAAATATTGCTACCGATTCTTTAAAGTACAAGGAAGATTTTCTGTTCTCATAACGTGTTTTAACATACAACTCTAGGAATGAAAAGAAAGTTTTAAGTTTTATTCGTATGTTTATTATACCATATAGGGAAACGGGATAGAGAAAGGGGAGGTTTGGGTACCCATAAACCGGGTTAACCCTACCGCTGGCTTTTGCTAGTGCCGGTACCAAGTCGGCTGTCCCGAGTTCCTATCGTTATTTACGTTTGTCTTTCGTACTCTTATTGTGGGTTTTCTTGTGCAGTTCCTTGTTACTTTGTGGCATGTGACTATGTTTTTCGGCCATTGTAGGTGTTTCCTGTTATATTTTTTATTCTATTTAACTTAGTGATGAAAAAGATCAGATACATCGACATTGTAAATTTTTGACACCAGCTCACCCGCACTCGTGGTAACAATCATACCTGTTTAATTTTAAGAATTTAAGTATCAATGACGAAACGTAACAAATTAGTGACGTTACAAAGGAGACTATGTAAAATGGGAGGGAACTCTGTTAATGCATGAGGTTTAAGAACATTTTTACCGGAAAACATAGCAACAAACATACGTTCAAAATGAAAGGTCGTTATATCTTTCACTCATGTAAGATCTGCTCTTTAGTCTCTTACAAACATTCCCAAATTGAGTTTTAGGATGATCTTTATTTGCTTGCACTAATTATTGATTTTATTATTTTATTGCCAACCTAAGCCAGTTATTAATTGTAACAATAGTGTTTGTAAATTATTTACAAGCAAATAAAAACTGATAATGACTCTCATTCGATTTAGTTTCAAATACCAATATTGTTAAGTATTTTGAATAAGCCAGAATCATTCATGTATAGGATTGGTCATACAATATATTGAATTGGTGATGAAATATCTATTCGACAAGGCATAGTTCTAAAAATCAAAGATTTCAAAGCAATCTAATACGTTTATATCACAAATAGAGAACAAAAACATGGACAAAACATAACTGAACGATTATGTCGCAAAAATGGAAGTTCTGCTAGAAGGAACCCTAAGCACAAGAAACTGGCAGATCCGGTCCCTATAAGGGGATTCAAGGAAAAAGTGTTCAAGGCTATTTCTTCACAGTTTTGTCTTTCTCTCCTTCTGCTGTAGCCTGGGAAACTCGATGGTCCAAACTGAAGTTAATTAATACAAAGGACAGGCTATGTTTTTTTTTAAAAAAGGGGAAATGTCCCTCCATGTAAAACTTGTGATAGATCTAAAATATAACTAAAACCATAAAAAAAGACAGCGTTTTAAGACAGAAATAGTGTTTATTGTAGGAGGCCGCTTCAGGGCGATTCTAAAATCCGCACATAAAAAAGAAATTAATTTACCATTGTTATTCGAAAAAAGAACAGGATTTTTTATTTCTTAAAACTTATTTTATAAATTAATATGGAGTGACATTCTTTGATTTCTCGAACTGCACCTATTAACTAGTGTAAATCACAGATTTCCGGACGCGGGTTTTTCTTTGTTGACATCGAGTTTCCCAGGCCTGTGAAGGCAAGACATCAATTATAGAGCAATACATAATACAGTGTTAACATGCATGTAATAATAAATACTTCCAAATGATAAGTATAATGTATACATTCGCTATTATGTTTACCAAAAACTAAAAAACAAAACAAAAATATTCAACGACCGAAGAGCTAAACTTTATACTTAAGGAGGTATGCACACCAGTTTTCAGAAGCATTCGATATCCTTTAGTTTTATCAATTTAAACAGGGTTAAGTATTATGGATAATATTTTCTTTGATGGGTTACTTTAAAATTTACACAATAAACATAGCAAAAAAAATTATCCTATTTGTAGGCAAATCAGCATCTAAAAGAAAACTGAAGTGACAACAGTTTCCAGCAAAGATTTTGACATTTGATATATCACAAATTTTTACATAGATTTAAAATAATTTGTGCTTATGTCTATCAATTAGTAAAGCTCCATTAGTAAAGTTTCCATTCTAATTACAAAGTTTCTGAGACCCGTACTTTCTTAACTAAAAATATAGCCATAAAACAAGCTTGTGAAACAGTTAGACACAAGGCAATAGTCCATGGGCTGGAATAACCCCCCGTGCATCCCCCCATTTCCGAACCCCACTCATTTTTTTAAGTCCGCATACATACCCTCTTCAAAATAAAACATGTTAACACGAGCATAACCTGCACGCACTTGTAGGATGTGGCCCATTTTTAGACTCACCTACCGAAATTTTGGAAAATTTCGTTTTCCGTTCAAGTTTTTCTTTCAGTTGCTTCAAAATGCTGACAAAATGCCTTCAAGTTATAAAACGAGGTATCAAATGATTGCTTATTATATAAGCTTTACAAAAAATCCAAGTCTTTAAGATTTCTATACCCAATACGTTCCATAGCGCAATTAAACGTACCCCATTACCCAATGAAATATTGACGAAAAAACTGATATTTTCATGAAATTGCGCAAGTTTGATGGTCTAGAGAACCCGAAGTGCATCTCAATTCCCGATTCTGAAAATTGTTCTTAGCTTTTCAATCTATTTTCTTCAATATAAAATAGGTTAAGACAATGTTAACATATTTTAAATGACCAAAATTTTATTTTCAAATATACCAAATACAGGGACCTTTGAATAATTTCGTTTTTGAATACGTTTTGTCTTTCTTTTGCCTAATATTATTTTTTAGTAAACAAATATCAGTTAAAAAAGGTATCAAATGAAAGCTTATTATATTAGCTTTACAACCATAACAAATAATGGCCGTTTTTAGGTAATATATACATCATATTCAATAAAACTTACCCCTACCTCAACAAATTCACTCTAAAATTGCCAGTTTTTTTGTCTATTTTCGCATAAAAATTACCAGAAGACGCAAAATATGTGTTGTATAGGACAATGTTGCATAAATTATATTATAATTTTATATTTTAACAGCCATTTGTTGACTTAAACTCAATATTTTGCCCGAAATTGGTGAAAAATGGGAATTATCAACATTTTAGAATTGTCCAAAGTCCACTGCTATATCGTTATATATGCCAAATCTGGAGGATATTTCTGCAGCTATGCCAATTAATTATACCAAGCGACACATTTGGTGTCTTAAAACATTGCAATGAAAAATAAGGAGTGTTACATGTGACTCTGATTACAGAAAATCTTACCCCTACCCAAACAAATTTTACCTGAAATTGTCAATTTTTTGTCTATGCTCACATAAAAATAACCAGAACACGCAAAACATGTGTTGTATAAGACATTAATACATGAATTACATCAGAATGTGGTATTTCAACAGCCATTGGTCGACTAAAACTCAATATTTCTCCCAAAATTGATGAAAAATGGGAATTTTCAACATTTCAGATTTGTCCGTATTCATCGTTAAATCGCAATATATGTCAAACGTGTAGAATATATCTGCAGATATATCATTGAATTGTCCTAAGAAATACATAAATTGTCTTTAAACATTGTTTAGAAAAGCAAAGAGTGTTATATGTGACTCTAAATACCGAAAATCTTACCCCTACCCCAACAAATTTCCCCTGAAATTGGTGATTTTTGGTGTATGTTCGCATAACAATAACCAGAACATGCAAAATGTCTGTTGTATATGACAATGTTGCATCAATTACATCATGATTTGGTATTTTAACAGCCATTGGTCGACTTCAACTCAATATTTCTCCCCAAATTGATGAAAAATGGGAATTTTCAACATTTTAGATTTGTCCATAGTTCACTGTTAAATCGCAATATATATCAAATCTATAGAATAGATCTGTAGATATGCCAATTAATTGTTCTAAGCAATACATTAGTTGTCTGACAACATAGTTTAGAAAAACAAGGAGTGTTATATGTGACTCTAAATACCGAAAATTGTACCCCTACCCCACCAAATTTTCCCTGAAATTGGTGTTTATTGGTCTATGTTCGCATACAAATAACCAGAACATGCAAAATGTCTGTTGTATATTACAATGTTGCATGAATTAAATCATGATTTGGTATTTTAACACCCATTGGTCGACTAAAACTCAATATTTCTCGGCAAATTGATGAAAAATGGGAATTTTCAGTATTTCAGATTTGTCCATAGTTTATTTGTAAAATCGCAATATGTATCAAATCTATAGAATATATCTGCAGATATGCCAATTAATTGTTCTAACCGATACATTATATGTCTTAAAACATTGTTTAGAAAAACAAGGGGTGTTGAATGTGACTCTAGATACCAAAAATCTTACCCCTACCCCAACACATTTCCCCAAAAATTGTCAATATTTTTTCTATGTTGGGATAAAAATAACCACCACACGCAAATTCTGCGTTGCATATAACAAAGTTGCATGAATACTATCATGATTTGGTATTTCAAATCCCAGTTGTCAGCTTAAACTCCATATTTTGTCCAAAATTGATAAAAAATGGAAATTGTTAGCATTTCAGATTTGTCCAAATTCACTTTTAAATCGTCATATATGGCAAATCTGGAGGATTTATCTGCAGATATGCCAATTTATTGTCTTAACCGATACATATGTTATTTAAAAACGCTGTTTAGAAAAATAAGTAGTGTTCAATTTGTCTCTAAATACTAAAATTCTTACCCCTACCCCAACAAAATTAAACTTAAAAATCTCCAAAATATGACCGTCTGTACATATAAATGAACAAAGCATCCTAATGTTTTACTTTCTTTGCAAAAGATGCATTTGATACATCATAATGTGTAATTTTGACACAAAATGTGGGTAAAATTGAATATTTTGGATGATTATTGTAATATTGGCAGTATTTGGCATTTTACAATGTCATGTTCTTCTTTCATATTTGATGATGTTGTTATACGAAATCTATTTAGATGTATACAATTGAAGTTTCATATGTAAGAAGGCTTGATATCATAGTCAACGGACTATGAACTATAGAATTATGAACTCTTGGAACATGTTTTTCTGAAACCCGTTTAGACTTTAGATGAAGTTCAAGTCTTAAAATATCAATGGAAAGTTTCAAGTAACATATCATAAAATATGTCTGCTTTTATTTCAAATTATTTAATCTAGCATAGAGAATTTAAAGTTTCCAACTGACCCCATTTTTCTTCTCAAATAATGTTCAAAAGCAACATAAAAAAAAACAGAAATCCTGAATACATGGCAATATAAGGATCACATTTAGACTGGAAAAATATATGACAGAACATAATACAAACGCCACTAAAGTAAAACATTAATAGTTTGAATCTCTAAAAACAGGAGTGTAATAAGGTGCTCCGGGAGTGAAATGTCCGATGAAATATGACAGTAGCATATGTACACTCCATATGCTAGAGATGTGTACATGTTACTAGTCAAAATGTAAATATGAAAAAAGAAAGGAAATGGGGTAAATGTCAAGGAGACAACACCCAATCTCCAGACCCAAAACAAAGCATCTAGGGGTCACCGCACGGTCTTCAACACAGTGAGGAACCTCACACCATATAGCAATCCCTAAATGGTCCCAAAAAAGTAATAAAAGTGAATAAATCTAATAACCCGAATATCAAGAAACTCAAATTTCATAAAAAGAAAAGGACATACCAATAACCAGCATATTCCTGATTTTGGACAGGCGCAAAAATTGCGGTCGGGTTAAACTCGTTTTCTTGGATCCAAACCATCCCCCTATGTGTGGTGAATGGCTAAAAATTAAATACACAAAACAGCTCACAGTAAAAATCAAACTAGAAAAAAGTCCAACTTATCAAGACGAGTACCTTTACAATGAAGTACATAAAACCCGAAGACAAAACGCATGAGTAGTACTGTCCTGACAAATGCTCGAAGTTACTGACAGCTAGCTAAGGACATAATTTCCGTTGACTATGATATCAAGCCTTCTTACATATGA
Source organism: Modiolus philippinarum (assembly GCA_002080025.1). NCBI lineage: Eukaryota > Metazoa > Mollusca > Bivalvia > Mytilida > Modiolidae > Modiolus > Modiolus philippinarum. The sequence continues at coordinate 5,329 of MJUU01037418.1, read as the reverse complement.
AACTTCAATTGTATACATCTAAATAGATTTCGTATAACAACATCATCAAATATGAAAGAAGAACATGACATTGTGCAATTCCAAATACTGCCAATATTAAAATTATTGTTTTAATCTAGTTAGGTGTAAAGCATTTAAGAGCTGATCAATATATTTGAACACAAAAGACAGAAGTAAAGATTTTACAACAATGCTGTATTTATATCTTTGTTCAACGGATTAATAAGTTTTAAATTTATTTGCTTTGTAAATAATATTTCCTTAAAAGTTTGGATGTGAAATACTGTGTTGTATAAGATCCCTGCATGTAGAAACAAATTTCCATAATAAGTAAACGTATCTTTAATAAAATTTAGAGAATGTTTTTATCAATTTATGATATCTAAAGCCTTGATGCAGAAGTTTTTCAGTTAGACAAAGATTTCGGTCGTTGAAGTCAGAAACATAACTACATAAATGTACTCGTGCATATCGAACAAGTTGTGAAATGTAGACCCAGTAAAAGGGGCTAACGGAACATCGCCGTCGAGATGGGGAAAATTAAGTATAGGAAAAGAGAAATCATCCCTTTTATCATAAACTTTTATTCTAATTAGTGTTTAAATTTCCTTGATTTATCGATACATATGATCAAGAAAAGCTGTATGAGTTCACAATTTTATCAAATCTAAATTCTTTGTAATCCTTATTTGGTGATACTTCTTTTCAATTTTTTTTAAATATCATTGGATAATCCCAAGAAATCATGATTTCATATACCAAAAATTTTGACATAGATCTGTCATTTTTACCTTAAAATAATAATTTGCCAACGTATGAATTGATTGACGAATCAATTTCATGTTTTCAAATAAAGAAACGACCGACCTTGAGCATTAAATGTCTTGGTTTTCTGAAGACCAAGATTGCCAAGGAAAATTGTTTTTGTGGTTTTATGCGGAATAAAAAACATGGGGCATTTAATGTTCCTTGACAAAGAACAGAAAACTCTGCCCTTGCATCTACATAGATTTATGTATATAACCTCAAAGACCACTGTAATGGCGGTTTGTTTGCAAAAAGAAACTTAAACAATTACTCAAATGGTAAAACCAGGCAAGCATTGGGAGGAAGGAAGCAGTAATTTTCGACAAAAAAAACTAATGAACATTTATTCTCTAACTTAAAAGTTCGACTCGGGACAATCTGATTTCAGACTATCCAAAATTTTGCTTAAAACTGGCCTAAATGTTTGCAAGATTTTGAATATTCTTTTACAATGTCTAGTTAAAAGATGAAATTTAACAACAAATACAGAATAGATAAATGAAGTCGACAATAAATCAGACAAGTGTTAACATGTGCTTGTGAAACATAATTAAGAAGAAAAAAGAAAACCGGAAACACCTGCAAGGATTGAATCCGCTCGAGAACTTGAGGAAAAAAACACATTCAAATAACAGACAAGCATCAGCAACGATAGAACTCGGATAATAAGACGGACTTGGGTCGTCTTGAACTTGCTATGAGGTATAGTAAAACTCATTGTTGAAGGCCTCATGGTGACTTCAAGATGAAGAACAACAATAAAAGCGTTGTTCCATTTCTTATTATTACCATGTATTTGTAGAGACTTTGTCTTATTTGCATTTACTCCATATCCCTTCATTGTTAATTGGTACTGACACAATCGAAACCCTGTAGTTAAGTTGAACCGGTTTTTTGGCAACAATATACCCCTTTCCCTATCCAGTTTCCCTACAGTATAATAAACATTGGAATATAAAACCAATACAGGTAGAGACCATTTTCTTTAAGGAATAAAACAGTACGAAAAAAGACACTCAGAATTTGTATTTTTTTAGAATTCTGCATGAAACCATTTAAAGCCGGGTTGAAATCAAAACGTATGAAAAGCACAAATCACTACGAAACATTTTTTGCCTGATCGTAAATTATTTAAATAAGCTTATTAAATCTTCTTACCTACTTCATCAATATCTTTAGACATACTCAAAGAAACAATTAATAAAATCCCGCTCAGTAAAATAAATATACTCCCAATTATCATTATACCACGTGTTAACTTCTTTCTAGTAGCTTCATCATAAAATAATTTTAAATCGTCTATAATAGACTTCCGTGGTTTTCGAAGTGGTCGGCTGGCTTTGTCTATTACTTCAATTTGTGTTGAAATGACTTCAATATTTTCATCTATCTCTCCATCCGGGGACATATGAATAGCTAAGAATTTTACATAATTTTCTCCACTTTCCATTACGAATATTATATTTTTCTGTTATCATATATTTTATTTCGTTCTGAAACACATTGCCAGCTGCGCCTGTTTTTGAAACAAAGGTTCTAACGTAAAAGCTATTGAAGTACTACTAGAAAAAAATATAAATATACTACAGAAGGGACATGCTTTACCGTCTTTTGAAACAAATATGAACGCTTTGAACCAAGATGATAAACATTATCTTCGTCATGAAATCATCATGAAAGTTTATATTTTCTAAAACGGTACTTCAAGCGCATTGTTTTTTTTAACAAATTGATTATTTTTGCATCAATAAAACTATTTGAGTTGTATACAAATTTCTAAAATACGTAATATTCCAGCTTTTTCAGTGCAATAAATATCAATAATTTAATAGTCTTTTATCATAAGTTTCCACAGTCATTTAAATTTTATGAAATCCTACAACTCTGTTACAGTATTTGATGTTGCTTGATATCAGCCTATTTCTTATGATGGACAGACAATTTCGACACAATAATTATCCCAAATACAAGATGCTGCGGAGTCTCGCTATATATCAACAGTATTGAGCAATATTCAGATCAGTTTTACATACGAAAGTGCATTCATCCTTAAAGCCTAATTTGCGCTTCAATGAAATTCCATGCCGTGAAACATGTTTTGCGTATTTAAGCATTTTGATTTCATACAAGGCGGAATTATTTGGATCACATGACAATATAGGCTCTAGCTGACAATCTGAATTATTGAAGCGTTTGCGACAGTTAACACAAGTTATCACTCGAAAAGACTTCAAATCATCTCGATCGAATGAACATATCTATTATAAAATGTATTCTACCCGGAATAATCTTACGTTATAAAATACGGTATTGTATTATTTATTTGGATAATTCATGTATGACGTTACATTTTCCAAGTCTTGCATGCATAAATGACATTTGCGACCCACAATTTTTCCACTATCAATCATTTTTAATGAGAAAATCGTTACGTTTTTTCTTTAGATTACGTTAACGAATTCATAAGGAAGACATTTGCCATTAGACAAGCCTCCTTAAATCCTATCGCTATTGTCATGTGTCGTCCTAAATCTGAAATGTCGCAGTCATACTATTTCTGAATATGCAGATTAATGTACAAGAACATGCCATGTATTTCTACGCATCAAGACGCCGTCAATGTAAATTCGCATGCATAATTAATATAACAAAATTCATATCAACTTGTTTGATGTAAACTGCCTACTGGGAATATGTAAAAAGCTTTTTCTGATAAAAGTTTATTTCTGTCATAATCCTACGGTCTTTCAAAATAAATGTATTGAATTTACATTTTGTTAAATTTTTTTTATATTACCTGTTTGCTATTTAAGCTAGGTTGATAAATTAGAATCTTTAGCTCAGTGCATCGAATTCTTTTATCATGTATAAAATGACTAAGTTTGTAAAGTAAACCAGCACTGAATAAGTTTTTGTAGTAATGGAATAGTTTACACTTGGTCCGAAGTGTGACGCGAGAATTTCCTTATTTATGTGAATAACATTTGATTTGTGTAGATGCAGCTCCATTAAGTGCCTTATTAAAGTCAGCAACAAGGTCAATATTGACTTAAATTAGGCACTTTATCGAGTCGCATCTATACAAATTAAATTCAAATCGCAGAATTAAATTCAAATCGCAGAAATACAATGTAAGGAAATTCTCGCGTCGCACTTCAGTCTATTAAAAGAATAAGAACTTTTATCAGTAACAACATTTGTATGGTTTTTGCATTGAAAGGTATTATGAATTAGTGATTTTTCTCAGAGCAACTCAATATAATTCCATATTTAAAAATGAGTTTCCACTCTTAAGGAAAAGTTAACACTGTCATGTTCGGTCCAGTTTTATTTTTAGACGTCAAATTATTTTAGACTAAAATTTTTCATCGATAGACAATTCTCACCGAAAAAACATTTCCATTGATAAACTGGTTCATGGAATGTTCTCCGGACATATGTTCCCTCCCAATTAATTCTGGTTTCCTTTTTTCGGAAAATTGGAAATCGCAAACAATAAATAAACAAACAAAAATGGTCCCTAATTGATTCAATTTCAGGTATAACAATTTTTAATAATGATGGATTTTTACGGCAATACACCAGCAAGCAAATACTAAATGAAAACGTGGGGAACACCAAAAACAATGTTTTTTACCAATAGAGTCTAATATTTAGCTATTTTCTCCATTAGCACCAGTGTTTTTTGTCTGATCCCTTTGAATGAGTTATCTTTGCAAAGACCTTTTATACATCATTCCAAAACAGTTTAGTTAAATTTGCTTGAATAGTTTCAGAGAAGATGATGAAAAGGATGATTTTCTCATATGCTCCAATGTTAAACCTAAGTTCCGCGCTGGCGTCCATGTTTTTTTATCGGATTCGAAAGAAATAAGCAATCTCTGTTAAGGACTTTTAGTACATCATTCCTGTAAAGTGTGGTTGAATTTGCTTCAGTGGTTTCAGGAGAGAAGACGAAAATGTGATTTTCCCATAAGGTCCAATGTTAAACTATGTTCCGCGCTGGCGGCCATGTTTTTTATCGGATCCACACAAAATGAGCAATCTTTGTTGAGGGCCTTTAGTACATCATTTCTGTAAAAGTTGGTTGAATTTACTTCAGTGGTTTCAGAGGAAAAGATGAAACTGTGTATTTTTCCATAGGGTCCAATGTTAAATCAAGTTCTGCTCTGGCAGTCATGTTTTTATCGGATCCAAACGAAATGAGCAATATTTGTTGAGGACCTTTAGTACATCATTCCTGTAAAGTTTGGTTGAATTCAGTGGTTTCAGAGGAGAAGATGAAAATGTGATTTTTCCCATAGGGTCCAATGTTAAACCTAAGTTCCGCGCTGGCGGCCATGTTTTTTTATCGGATTGGAACGAAATGAGCAATCTTTGAAAAGGACCTTCCATACATCATTCCTGTGAAGTTTGGTTGAAATTGCTGCAGTGGTTTCAGAGGAGAAGATGAAAATGTGAAACGTTAACGGACAGACGACGAGTGATGGCAATAGCTCACCCTGACCCTCTGGGTCAGGTG
>MJUU01037416.1:146179-160840 GCA_002080025.1 Modiolus philippinarum | reverse complement strand
GACATTTAATATCTCCCACTTTTGAGGTCATTTTTAACAAAAGATGTATAAATTTGGTATAGCGAGAAAGGAAAAAAGCTGAAATGCAAAATATTTCAATTTCATAAGGTAATTTTGGGAAAAAAACATATAAATGTTGTGTCTCGACAATTGCTATCAGCACCGACATATAATATCTCCAACTTCTGAGGTCATTTTTGATAAAAGATGAATAAATTTGGTATTGCGAGAAAGGAAAAAAGCTGAAATGCAAAATATTTCAATCTTATAAGGTAATTTTGGGAAAAATACATATAAATGTTGTGTCGCGACAATTGAAAAAAGCACCGACATATAATATCTCCCACTTCTGAGGTCATTTTCGACAAAAGATGTATAAATTTGGTATCACGAGAAAGGAAAAAAGCTGAAATGCAAAATATTTCATTCTTATCAGGTAATTTTGGGAAAAATACATATAAATGTTGTGTCGCAACAATTGTAATAAGCACCGACATATAATATCTCCCACTTCTGAGGTCTCTTTTGACAAAAGATGTATAAATTTGGTATCGCGAGAAAGGAAAAAAGCTGAAATGCAAAATATTTCAATCTTATCAGGTAATTTTAGAAAAAATACATATAAATGTTGTGTCGCAACAATTGAAATAACCACCAACATATAATATCTCCTACTTCTGAGGTCATTTTTGACAAAAGATGTATAAATTTAGTATCACAAGAAAGGAAAAAAGCTGAAATGCAAAATATTTCAATCTTTTAAGGTAATTTTGGGAAAAATACATATAAGTGTTGTGTTCACGACAACTGAAATAAGCACCGACATATAATATCTCCCACTTCTGAGGTCATTTTTGACAAAAGATGTATAAATTTGGTATTGCGAGAAAGGAAAAATGCTGAAATGCAAAATATTTCAATCTAATAAGTTAATTTTTGGAAAAATACATATAAATGTTGTGTCGCGACAATTGAAATAAGCACCAACATATAATATCTCCTACTACTGAGGTCATTTTTGACAAAAGATGTATAAATTTGGTATCGCGAGAAAGGAAAAAAGCTGAAATGCAAAATATTTTAACCTTGTAAGGTAATTTTGGGAAAAATACATATAAATGTTGTGTCGCGACAATTGAAATAAGCACCGAGATATTATATCTCCCACTTCTGAGGTCATTTTTGACAAAAGATGTCTAAATTTGGTATCGCGAGAAAGGATAAAAGCTGAAATGCAAAATATTTCAATCTTATAAGGTAATTTTGGGAAAAATACAGATAAATGTTGTGTCGCAACAATTGAAATAAGCATGGACATATAATATCTCCAACTTTTGAGTACATTTTTGACAAAAGATGTATACATTTGGTATTGCGAGAAAGGAAAAAGGCTGAAATACAAAACATTTCAATCTTATAAGGCAATTTTGGGAAAAATACATATAAATGTTGTGTCACGACAATTGAAATAAGCATCAACATATAATATCTCCCACTTCTGAGGTCAATTTTGATAAAGAATGAATAAGTTTGGTGTCGCGAGAAAGGAAAAAAGCTGAAATGCAAAATATTTCAATCTTATAAGGTAATTTTGGGAAAAATACATATAAATGTTGTGTCGCGACAATTGAAATAAGCACCAACATATAATATCTCCCACTTCTGAGGTCATTTCTGACAAAAGATGTATCAATTTGGTATTGCGAGAAAGGAAAAAAGCTGAAATGCAAACTATTTCAATCTTATAAGGTAATTTTGGGAAAAATACATATAAATGTTGTGTCGCGACAATTAAAATAAGCACCAAACATATAATATCTCCTACTTCTGAGGTCATTTTTGACAAAAGATGTATAAATTTGGTATTAAGAGAAAGGAAAAAGGCTGAAATGCAAACTATTTCAATCTTATAAGGTAATTTGGGAAAAATACATATAAATGTTGTGTCGCGACAATTGAAATAAGCATCGACATATAATATCTCCCACTTCTGAGGTCATTTTTGATAAAAGATACATAAATTTGGTATTGCGAGAAAGGAAAACAGCTAAGCTGCAAAATATTTCAATCTTATAAGGTAATTTTGGGAAAAATACATACAAATGATATGATGCGCCAATTGAAATAAGCACTGACAATTAATATCTCCCACTTTTGATGTCATTTTTGAAAATCAATGTATAAATTTGGTATTGCGAGAAAGTTTTTTTGAAATTACATATGAATTTAATGTCTCAAGCATGAACATAGGCCTCGATAAAATACCGTTTTTTGAAAGATTTATGAAGAACATAATGTGACGTAAGCATGGAATGTATAAATAAAACAAAAGAACGCTATAATTTATAATGGCATTTTGGTTTTAATTGATTATAAAAAATAGATTAAAAAGAGAGTTAAGTCGTCGAGTTTTCATACTTTTTGCTTAAAGTTAATTTCGTCATATTAATATCACGTGATCGCTAAGAGCAATCCAAAGCTGCCACGAAGTTCACTTCAAGTGCACTTTGCGATCACTCCCGCGATCGCATCTTCTTTTCAAGTGCACTTGAAAGTGGTCACAAGTTCACTCTAGGCTGTCATGGAATCACTTTCAATTGCACGCGAAGTGCACGCGAGGAACGCTTTTGGAGTGCACTTGGATGGAATGTTGCGTCAGCACCCAACTGTAAATGCCATCTAGTCCTCAAATTGGTACAAATTTTTCTGAAAATATGCAACAATAGGGACATCGATATTATAAGATAAGGTGTAAATGTCATCTAATACTCAAATTTGGTACAAATTTACTGAAAATATTCAACAATAGGGAAATTGATAGTATGCGATATGATGTAAATGCCATCTAGTACTCAAATTTGGTACAAATATACTGGAAACATGCAAAAATAGGGATGTAGATAGTATGCAATATGGTGTAAATGCTATCTTATACTCAAATTTGGTACAAATTTACTGAAAATATTCAACAATAATGATATTGATAGTATGTGATATGATGTAAATGCCATCTAGTACTCAAATTAGTACAATTTTTTTCTGAAAATATGCAACAATAGGGATATCGATAGTTGCGAAATGGTGTAAATGCCACGTAGTACTCAAATTCTCCAGTTATACAAGGACTTATATTTAAATATAGGTCCTTGATTTATATGATGAATGGGGGTTTTAAAGGAGTGGGTTATTGTACGGTGTATACAAAATAGAAATAGATTCTGTTTGATGGAAGAAATATCGAAATTCTCGCGTACAAAGTACATTGTACGTGAAATAAGATCATGTTTAGTGTACGAAAAAAGGTTATGGACGCTGTACGATGATAATCCCTAAGCCCTTGTCGCCTTCACAATAATATGTTAATGTACGCTCGATAATCGAAAGATATAGTACGAATACTTTATAAATAAGATGAGAAAAACCAATGACATTTTAAAAGCGAGAAAAAGCAACACGTGAAATAAAATACGGCAAACGAATGTCTGTATCACCCTCGAGTATTTGTTATTTTTTATTTACACGATTGTAAATAACAATCTTTGTGGAAAATTTTCTAAAGTTGAGACTGGAAAATGAGATCTCTACCAATCTTTATTGAAAATTTTTGTCCTACATTTAAGATAAAATTCATTTGTTGTATGTACCGGCCACTATAATAAAAACCGAAATGCAAATACATTGTATTGGACAACATGTATACATGTAGTGTAAGGTGTAAAGTTAATTGTGTATGGTGTATGGTGCATGGTGTATGGTGTAAGGTATATGGTGTAATGGTGTATGGTGTGATGGTGTATGATGTATGGTGAAATGGTTCATGGTGTAATGGTGCATGGTGTATGGTGTATGGTATAATGGTGTGATTGGTTATGTTTAACTGTACAAGCACTGTAGCATGGGTTTTGTCGTCTGAGTAATCGGCGATAATATTTGAATTGTTTGTAGCATGGGTGTTGTCGTCTGAGTAATAGGATATAATATTTGAATTGTTTGTAGCATGGGTGTTGTCGTCTGAGTAATCGGAGATAATATTTGAATTGTTTGTAGTATGGGTGTTGTCGTCTGAGTAATCGGAGATAATATTTGAATTGTTTGTTGCATGGATTTTGTAGTCTGCGTAAGTCATAACGCTCATCGAAATTTGCTTGTTTAACATCTCTGTCTCATTTATGTATTAAGACTCTTGTCACTTTCATTCTCGCTATGAGAATTTTGTTACTCCCTTTCAACGTGGCACAACAAGTCGAATGTTTACAATCGAACACAGAAGTTGAAACGATATGTATTGCCTCGATTTTATTTCACAAACCAACGCGCAGGAATCTCAATCGTGTCAACCGTGAAATCTTAACATTGAAAATTATAATAGTAACCGATCAGATAACAGGGTTAATGACAAGCTACATTAGAATATTATTAAACTTATTCAAAGTTTCGTCAATGTGCTTTTTATGCTAATATTCTTTATGCAAAGTAGACGAAATATGACGTTTCACATTTGTCAGTCAATGGGCGTAATACCGAACAAGTGCAAAAAAAACAAGATAAAAAAATCGTCAAACGCAATAGTCTTGACTTGGTACAGGCATTTCAAAAGAAATAGTGGGTTAATCTGCTTAAATGGTGGACAAAACCTCTTCTTCCAGTGCGGTAGCACCTGGAAGCAACTCAAAAGCACGTGATATTTACATGTCAATAATGTCTGAACAAAGGGAAAGTTGTCAAACTTCTGTTCCGGCTCAAAATTTAATCAGCCTTTTAATTTAAGTTTAACTAAATCTTTCAAAAGGCCACAATAATCCTTTCCTCTTCTCACAAAGACAAAATACTAACACCCTTATTAAACACACAGTAATAATTCAACAAAGATAGTTTTTACTATTAACCAGCTGAAGTATGGAGAAATTAGTCACATGAAATTGGCTTTTGATCTCTTCAAGCGTTTGTTTTCTTTGACAATGTGAAGAAGCAAAAACTATGAACTAAAGGTTAAACCATGGTGTTTGGATTTACAATATCTTTATTTTTTATCCATTTATTTTTTTTTATTTTTTTTTTTATTTATTTTTTTTTATTTATTATAATTTTTTTTTGGATTAACTTTACCTCCATTCTTATTATGTAAACCGGGCGATTTTCACCGCAGTTTTATTTTCGAGATTATCGCGTTTGGAACGGAAGCGCAAAAATAAAACGGCGCGAATATACCTGTCTATTATTGAAGTCAATGGTCTACAATTTGGCAGCGCGAATTCAAAATTGCGCGCACTAAAATCCTGTCAATTTACCGCAAAATAAAGACGGTTGGAAAATTTCCTGGGTTACAGTATTCTTGCAAATACTTCTCTGCTCTTCTGTGTTCTTTAACCGTTTACAATTGTAATCAATTTTAATTTGATTGAATCAAATGTATGATTTAAGAATCTTAAAATGTCACTGCCAAAGAAAAGCAACGTCAGAAAAAAGATGGCAATTTGTCATTTCATGCTTGAAATTGTGGAGTTTCTATGTTTTATGCTCATAACTCTCCGCTGTAATAAGAACAATTACCCATAGAATACTAACATTCATCCAACTTTAGATTTACATGTAATACACTAGCAGACATGTTATGATCTTGTTTGGCCATTTTGATCTTAACTCGATCTTGACAGGCTTAACATAATTTTGTTAAGACAGGGTATGATTTTCAGTTGGTTTTCAACATTAGTAATTTAAAAGACGATCAAGACTTGTTATTATAAGATAGATTAAGATCAAATAAGATCAACTTGTTTATTGTGTTCAGGAACAATCAAGACGAGTTAAGTATATTAAGATCAAACAAGATCTCGATTTGATCTTGTCTGATCGGGACATACTTACCACATCTTGAAAAGCAGTTATCTTGTTTGATCTTGATAAACTAAACAGGTCTTTGCAAGAAATTATCTTGAAGTACGACCGAATATCTTACATTGTCTTAACAAAATTGTGTTAATAGAAAAAAATGAAAGGGTACATGTACATGTGACAAAAAAAAAAACACGATACATAGGAACTTCCAGTTTATCAAGGACAGGGCTTTTATTCGTGTCTACATCTTGATGTCGCTTGATGGTCTTCAACCAGAGATAAACAATAATCACCCACTCAAGCTTGTCAAGATTCTGATAAAATGGCCTAACAGGATCATTACATATCTGCTAGTGACAATGATTATAATTGGGTTAAGTTATTCCGATAAAATATTTACAATCTGACCATATATTTAGATTTCAAGTTACAATTTTGTGAAGATGATTATAGTTGAACATAATCTGATTGTATTTAAGTACCAGTCCGTCGAAGAAACAGGCAAAGTGCATTGTTAAGGTGGCTCATTTCAGAAAAAAAACACAAACTTTTGATGTTTGATTTTGATGAAACTAAGCAAGTAAACGTCATTTTGATGGATAAAAGTTATATGTTATTATGCCTTTTTGAGTATTCAACGTCCATTATTTAGTTACATTGTACAGTGAAAAATACTGGACAATTGTTCTCTTTATAAGCAGTCAAAATTATCTCAAGACCTATCACATGTTCGAATGTAAAAACTTTTTGGTATGTGTTTTGATGGCCAAATGAATACATCCAAGCCAAAATATACAGAATCTAAATTTTTGATGTGCCGCCCGCTGCCTTACTATTAGCTGGAATACTTCTTAATGACACAACAGTTCTCAAAATTCTTAATGAAAGTTTATTTCCTGAAAAGTACAGCTTAACCAATACAACAAGTATAACTTCTTACAAACAATATACTTTATACATAATATGTCTCGGTGAAACAAAGCGTAAAAAGTTGCGATTTAATGCAATGTTTCAGCTGTAACAATACTTGAATAATATTTCGGTCAACTTGACTTAATACTGCACCGTCAGTGAAAATCATGAATACGACATCACTTCATGAGTAAAGCGTCAGTCAACATCTAATGTGGTATCCATTGAATCTTGAATCTTTTGAAATAGGCATAAAGTTTTGTCATCAATACTCAAACATGATAACCTTTTGTAGAGATATGTACGTTTTTGCAATTTTGATACAATTTGTATGGAAGCCGGTTAGGGCGGGGGTGGGGGGGGGGTTGGGGGGTAATGGATAATAATTTTGGTAACACTCTGCCGATAGCCCTTTAAAAATGGACCCTGTTTAAGACAGAAAAAATGAAAAAGTACACCCTGTTTAAGACACAAGAGGCCAAAAATAAACCCTGTTTAAAACTTAAGTCATTTCCAAAATCAACACCCAGCTAATGGAAAATAAACGATGGAGTTTTATGGACATACAATATCTTTTATTGTTGGATTTTGTGTGTTTTAACTATTGTTTTGAGTTGTAAGTATACTAAAACTACCTTACAGATGGCCAGGTTGAAATAATGACCCTGTTCAAGACAACACAGTGAAAAAGATACCCTGTTTAAGACAAGCTGATTGCAAAAACAAGACCCATTCCTGCGGCGCACTCATATCATCAAAGTAATAGCAAGTAGCCCCCCCCCCCCCCCCCCNNATCAAGTCTTAATTACGTCAAACTAGTATTTAATCGAAATTACGACACACTAATGTCAAAATTCGACAAAGTATATCAAAATTACGACAAAATATATTGAAATTACGATATGATATGTTGAAATTATGGCGTAATATGTCGAAATTACGACATACCATGTCAAAATGACAACGTAGTAAGTCGAAATTACGACATAGTATATCGAAATAACAACATAGTATGTCGAAATTACGATACATCGGGTCGGGTAGAAATTAAGACATGCTTTGTCGAAATTATGTTATATGTAGTAGAATGGGTTTACACTGATCTTTATACGTATTGCATGCTGATAACTTAGGAATTAGAAATAAGATCACAGTTGTTTATCTGAAAGAGATTAACAGCCATAAATTTTTCTATTGTTTTTTCAGAATTTTTATGTATAAAAAATCGCAAATTGTCTTAATTTATACATTGAAAAGAGTGTTGAATAAGTTTTCCTTTTAGTACATTTAGCTTATCTATGGAAAATTATGGGGCTTATTCAATGATAAAAGATGAAACTTAGGTTAAAACAAAAATATAAGTATTTTGCGTAATTTTTAATAAAAGTAGCCTTATTCTGTCTATGCGTACAGTTTTTTTTTTAAATGTTGAGATTTTTAAAAAGTTGGTTTCATTTCATCATATGGACACTTTTGTAATTTGAATTAATAATTGGAAAACCAAAATCAATATATATGATAGAGTTGCTGCAGAACAAGTCATAACAAAATCTATTAAGAATAGGACTTTGCATGGTGTAAGAGGAATATTGCCTAGACTTTGAACGACGTAAAAGAACGTAATGGTTTTAATAAAATTAAAATCAATTTAGGTAGATAGACACTTATGTCTACATGTATATCGAAGAAATTTTGTTATAGATCAGTACAATTGAAGAACCCATCCTTTCAATCGGAAATCGGTATTAAAAAGGAGCCGTCACCATGCTTGTTTTTTATTAAGAACTGAGATCCAAATTTGTTCATTTTTTTTTCATCTTAATTTAAATAAAATGCACGGGGAATGGAAAGTCAATTTTTCTGTTGATAGAAATACCCCTTTCATCCTTTATTTTTTATGCTTTTGTAAAAAGATCGACTGATCTATTGATTGAAACAAAAATGCATTTCCTTCATCATGTGTTCATCGCATCGCTCATTCAAAAATTAAATATTTCCACTTTAAACATGTTAAAAAAGAATATAAATTACACTTTTTTTTCGGGAAAGAGTTAAACACCACCCAGCTCAGTTTATTAAATACAAAAATGAAAAAAAAATATCTATGTAATCCCTGACGGGAGGCCGGACTCCAAAATTACAACATAACAAATCTACAACGGAAATATATACTTGTTAATGATTTCACAATCAACTACAAATATGTAAATATCGAAACTATATTTTATTTTTTGGAATTCTCGACTATTAAATCCCACAAAAAATACATTTACAACTCAATCAATTCTTGAAACCATAAATAAAAGTGAGGTCACCATGATTTTTACGGAGTTATTCTTACGTTTCCGGATTAAACATTATTTTCGGAAAAGTGGATTTTTTAGTACTAAAAGAAAAAATATGACGTTTCACAAAGGTCAATCAAAAATGTCTTTACGAAGGAAATACTGTGAATTTTCTGCTTCGACTTAAAAGTTACACCTACCACCTATCCGACTCTATTTTTCTCACTAAATTACTGTGCATCACGGTGTCTATCTACTTTAACTGCATGGGTTCTTAATTTATCTGTATGGAGGATGAAGGAGAAATTTAAGAGATCACCCTTTTGTAGGTCAGGCTTTAATATAACTCACACTTCTGTGAAACCACATATAAAAAACTGGTAGTCTGAAGAGGGACTACAAACATTTGAATCAAATTGAAATTTTCTAGTACTAGTATTTGATCAGATTGTCTTTCTTTGGTCCAACTTATTATTTAAAAAAAATCCAGTCACAGTAATAACCAGTTTTTTGATAAATCGCAATATACCAATTGAGATTAATATCTAGTTATATGTGATTTTCATTTCATAGTTTTAATGATGCGGATGAGAGGTTACTATCTAATGCACGAGTACAGCATAACAAAATTACCTGTTTATTATGGAATTGGGTATATTTGTATTTTAAAACCACCGGACCTATGTCACTACCGATGGACAAGAGGTCCCTGATGTTTTTCACAAGTTCAAAAGTCAGACTTTACTGACAAGAACATTTTACCACTTTCATCAAAATTCTATCCCCTTACATATAGTTATGCTTCATTCCATATATGGCACTGATGGATGTCCTTGGTACTGGATTTGACCTTCCGTTTCGAAATTTTTGGTAATGATTAATTCTTTTCTTACTTTTTGGGGTTATGGCTTTCCATACATTTTAATTTCAATGCTGCCGATAACAAAATTTCCTGTTTATTATGCAACTTGGGAATTTTTGTAATTTATAGACGCATCAAAATTTTTGCATACAATGTTTGTATTTTAAATCTATAGTGTTGAAGCCTTTGGGTTTTATACTTCTTTGGTGGATAGGATTTTGCAATTTGGGTTATATACTTCTTTGGTGGATAGGATTTTGCAATGTTTCACAGCTGATCGATTTAAACTCAAAAGAATCGGTCTCTTTTATTTACTTAGCAAAACTTAAGATTTCAACAGACTACAGTAATCAATCGTATGCTGCTTCTATCAAAGAAACAATATTTTCATCCTTAATAATTTTACTGTAATAATTCAAACAAGATAGTTTTTGACCAATAGATGACGTATGGAAAAATAGTCAAACGAACATGGCTGCTTCCTGTTATCATTTTTATTTTATTTTAATTTCATCAAGATTTTTTTATTTGACCAAGAGTAAAAATACTACGAATGTGGGTTTAAACCAGTGTTTGAAACTTAAGTATATTTGCAAATTTTTACAGGCAAACTTCAGCTCCTTTCCGATATTTTTGCATAGATTTGCAATGACTTCCCTTTTCTTTTAACCATTTAAAATTGTGATCAATTGAAATTTGAAGGAATCAAATATATGTTGTAAAGTTTTGTTTTTTACCAACCACGATGTAAGCTTTCGATTGTGTATGGCATAAAGGTCTTCTGTTTAAACTTCAGCAATACGGTTTTTCGGGAAATTTACTAAGCTGGTTCAAAAGCTATTTATCTGGGAGGTTACAAAGGGTTGTGTTAAATGGAAGTAATTCTGAGTGGAGATCAATTAACGCTGGAGTTCCACAAGGCTCCATTCTGGGTCCCTTTCTATTTGTCTTATTTATTAATGACATTGCGTCTGACATAGATGCTTGTATAAAGTTGTTCGCTGACGACACAAGTATTTACATTACAGTTGATACTCCAGACAGTGCTGCTGAAATTCTAAACCGGGATCTCGATAAAATTCATCGTTGGTCGAACACATGGCTTGTAAAGTTTAATCCACAAAAAACTGAAACAATGACCATATCTCGGAAAAATGTTAAACCTGTTCATCCGCCGCTGACCATGAACGATCATCATCTTCAAGAAGTTGCATGTCACAAACATCTTGGTATTCATTTTGCAAATAATGGCTTATGGCATGACCACATTAATCATATAATAAAAAAGGCATATAATAGGGTTAATTTGTTACGAAGATTAAGATTTGTCTTAAGTAGAGGCCATGAGAATCATAACGGGAGGGACAAAATTAACATCAGTTCTAAAGCTCTATGATGAAACGGGATGGGATAAATTTTCTGATAGAAGAGAAACGCAAAGATTGGTTTTATTATATAAAATTATAAATAAACTTACACCTTCATTTCTTTATAACTTGCTACCAAATACAGTTGCCTCCGTGCATGGCTATTTCACATGTCAGGCAAATAATATCTCGGAAATCCGAACAAAAACAATTTTTTACTCAAATTACTTTTTTCCTATGTCAATTAGATTATGGAACAAACTTCCGAAAGAAGTGCGAGAAAGTAAATCTTTAAATATATTCAAAAATAAGTTAATTAGTAAACGTGAATGTCCGAGGTATTTTTACATAGGCACTAGAATGGGACAAATACTACCCACCAGATTGCGTATGAACTGTAGTTCATTAAACGAACATTTATTCACGCGGAATTTGGTGGATTCTCCTAATTGTACATGTGGTCAAGTCGAGTCGTCATCTCATTTTTTGCTCTATTGCCCGAAATATTCTCGTTTACGAAATGAAACTATTAGTACAATTGATTGTCATGAACCCATAAACATAGACCTTTTATTATTTGGATCTGAGGGTTTAAATTTAGAAACAAACATAAATATTTTTCTTACAGTTCAAAAGTATATTTTAAAAAGTAAGAGCTTTATAAATACATAACTTGTATTTTTCTCTGCATTTCTTCTTTTTTTCTCATGTTTGTGTATTTCTAAATGATTTTATGTATATGTGTTTATCAGTAAAACCTTTGTGTAGCAGAATATACTTAAGATGTCTGTCAGTTATAATTGGAGATAGATTAGTATAAGCTTTAATAAGCTTGTTTCTGAATCCAGTAGTTTATTTGTCTATATGTATATTTAAGTATGTTTATCTGAATAAATATGTTTAAACTAAACACTTTTGTCCTGAAGCGGAAGTGGGTGGAGCTTAAGCTGTATACGAGGTTTCAAAACTGAAATTGGATGTCGCACCGAAGGCGCGACCACACCAGAACGGATATTAAATGATGAAATAAATAGTATTAACAATTTATCATTATGATTCGTGCAAAAGGCACGACCGTATCACTAAACAGAAAACTAGTCTGTATTTTGTATTTTCGTACACGAGATCATACGAGACAACGCATGATCACACAAGACAGGCAGTTTCGTATGTGTAAATATTTGATTATGGAAGTTAAAATGTCGTGCCGAAGGCACGAATAATATGAAACTGCCGTGCCGAAGGCACGACCACTACCAACATAAAGAAAAATTACTAAGAAAGTGTGGTTCCCCGTGACAACGCGTTCGTCATTTGGCAAACATCGCGTGTCCGTCCGTAGCAACGCATTTCCGCAAGTATCGGAGTCTACTGAAGACGTGGGAAGGCACGACCACTTGGATAAGGATAAAACTGACATGTCGAAGGCACGAACATTGTGATTTATAGCAAACAATGAATAGTGCTGACTTTCCGAAGGCACGCCCTCAAGTATAATGACATGAATGAAAACGGGGAGCATGGATGTCATGACAACGTAAATAAAGATGGCGGTAAATTGTTGACAAATGTTCATGCAATCATTTATCAAAAATATGCCATTTCCAGTGAGCTCACCGTTGGTGAAACTCCTATAAATCTTACCTTGAAGTTAAATATCCTTTTCCTTGCCTTAGACCAAGGCTATTTTTAGCCTACCGGCGTGAATATTTGACTGAAAACTTTCAAAATGAATTGGCATTACGCTTTAAAACATCATAATGCTCAAATTAATTTTAAAATCGACAATCTTCAAATGAAAACAACTAAGCGTCTGCTACACCGGAAAAATATGTGCAACTAGCTTAACAGTCTACAAGATTGGTCAAATACCTGGCTTTTAAAATTTTATCCAAATAAATGTAAAGTAATGAATGTATCAAACAGAAAATCAAGTATTAGTAGGAAATATAATTTATACGATGATTCAGGGAGAGCAGTTGAAATGCAAAAATCTGAAGGAGAAAAAGACATTGGCTTGCTAGTAGATGAAAACATTACCTTTTCAAAGCACATTCAAACACAAGTAAACAAAGCGAACAGCATAATGGGTCTTATAAGAAGAACATACACCCATTTGAATGAACAGATTTTCAAATATTTGTTCCAAGGTCTTGTGAGACCTCCCGTTGAATATGCGGCAGCAGTGTGGTCCCCCTATTAAATCGGGGAAATATAGAGAATTGAGAATGTTCAAAAGAGAGCCACAAGACTGATACCCACACTTAAAAATCTAGACTATACAGACAGGTTAAAAAAGCTTAAAATGCCAACACTTAAATATAGACGCCTAAAGGGAGACATGATCGAAGCCTTCAAAATTATCACTGGTATCTATGACTCTGAGGTTACAACCGGCTTACTTGAATTAGATACTGAATCCAGAACAAGGGGAAATTCCGAAAATTAAAGAAAAGATACTACAGATTGAACATCAGAAAATATTATTTTACAAATAGAGTTGTAGAAATTTGGAACAGTTCAACGGACTCGGTTGTCATGGCAAAATCAGTGAGGGAATTTAAAACACATCTAGGCTAGTTTTGGGAGAACCAATAGATTAAATTTGACTTCAAATCCGATATAGACCTTATGAGTACAATACCCGGAAGTGACGAAGTATTAAGCAATAATATGCAAGAAGAAGAAGGTGAATAAAGTGGTTTCAAGAACCAGCGTCCACAGATGATCCTATCTTAGCACTTCAAGGGCCGACAACTACAGAAGTGCTGTTGAGATTGCAAAGCATTCAGAGTTAGCATAAACTGGTGAAATGTATATTTTGGGATCGTGAATTATAAAATAATCAGACTAGGTGTGAATTTGAATATTTTTCTATGAATTGGAGAGTATATTTAGGGAACTTGAGCACATATGTTATGTCTCACGATTCGCTATTATCAATTAAATAATTCTTGATACAATGATGACCAATGATATGAGAACATAGATATGGGGGAGGGGGCTCAAATATAAATATATCCACTGCTTTTGTTTTTATTGAAAACATCAAGTTTCACATGTCTCAAATTAACCCCCCNCCCCCCCCCCCCCCATCTACCTAAAAGTCTGTCATCTCAAAAGTACTATGTAACCAATACAATAAGGTTAACCACTTACATGTACAAACAATATAATACAATAATATAGAAGGATTTACAAAAATCCTGAAAAATTTTCAGTACAAAGATCACTGAGTATTAATCAACAGTTCAACGAATGAGGCATGTTCTTCGCTGGCCCTGGTCAGTGGCGTCTGTGAAGTATGTTCACCAAGCGAAAAGGATGACTCCGATTGGTCGGTACTATCAATGAAGCGCGTGCAATAATACTCATCCGTGAAATTTTTTACTACGAAATG
>MJUU01037416.1:91032-142173 GCA_002080025.1 Modiolus philippinarum | reverse complement strand
TTTTTTAACAATAAAGACTACTTCAAATCAATGTAAATCAGTTGCATTCGATCTTCAGTATCCATTTTGACTGAAGCTGAAAGTCCATTTTTGGTAAATTCCCCGAAAGTGTCAGAAACCAACACTTGTAAAAAATTTTGATTTCAATTATGTACTTATTTTTTTCAATCTTTTACAATATTAAGAAATGATTTTGAAAATCTTTATCCAATAACTGCGGTACGAATTAGTAAATTAAGTAACCTTAAGACGGATTTTGGTTGGAATTTTCACTAACAACCATACATTTTAGAAACCATCTAATAATCAATTATTAAACTTTTAATAAAATTATAATTTTAAAAATGTGCTTTTGAAAATTTCAGAAATAACATAAAGACTTAGATTGATTTCAGTTCTATCCAGACAATCATAATAATTTGAAATATAGAAATTTTAACCTTTGAAATAAGAATGGAACTGAAGACAAAACTTAAAGTGCAGTTTACTATTTTAATCGATATTTGTAGTAAAAAGTGAGTACTATCTCACGTGCTTCATTCATAGTAAATCCACCAATCAAGGGCCGTGGTTTCACGCATCGTCAACATTAATCACCGCCCATCAGCTTAACAAGGCCAGTGAAGTACGTGTGTTATTCATCGAACTGTTGATTAGTTCTCAGTGATCGTCGGATTGAAAATTTTTCAGCATTTTTGTAAATCCCTCTAATAATATAATACAGTCTCGATTAAATAAAGCGTAAATAGTTGCAATTTTGTTCTATGATTAATCTGTTGCAAAGCTTGTAAAACTTTTTTAATCCATAGTATATATACCAACGTAATGTTTTTTTTTTAACTTAAGTTGACATGACATTTTAGTTGTTGCTCAATACAACTGTACTTTAAGTAAGAATCATTAGTACGGTTTCACTTTAAGAGTAAAACGTCAGTCAATATCTGGTGTGGTATTCATTCGATCTTGAATCTTTAAAAATTTACTTATAAAGTATAAATGCTCAAACAAGGTAACCTTTTGTAATTATCATTTGTACCTAGGCTTGTCCCATGAAAAAAGCTACCTCCCAAAAATAGTGATGTTTTCAAACTACCCCTGAAAAATTCTTTTTAAAATACCCCCCCCCCAAAAAAAATACTCAGTTACTTAATAATTCACCCCAAAAATATCGGAGAAAAGTAACCCCACAAAAAAATCATTTTTACCAAGAAAATGAAAAATGAAATTACAGTGACACAATTTAATAGTTCCCTCTTCAACATCTTATGGAATTAATTACTGGAGTAATTTTATCAGTGTTATGCAGAAAAAGTCAATCAATGTTATCATTTGAGTAATTCCCATGTGTATATCCAGGATATACTTCTTAACCTTCTATGCCAACGATGATCATGAGATATTTTTTGGGTGTATAACATATTTGACTTCCCCCCTCCCAATATCTCATACTTATTAATACTCCAAAATATAACTACAATTTTTGTTACCCCCCCCCAAAAAAAAAGCTAAGAATTTCTTGAACCTCAAAAAATCCAAAAAATTACACCAAAAAAATTGGACCAGCCTATGTACAGGAAAAAATTTGGAGTNCCCCCCCGCCTGTTGTAAGGGCTATATTACAAAAAATAATATGTCGTAATTACAACAGTTATGTGGAAATAAGAACATAGTATGTCGTAATTATGACAAATCAAGTCCAAATTACGACATAACATGGATAAAACGGATAATGTCACAATTTGATAGTTGTTACTGCTGTCGCACTCACTTTGTCGAAATTTTCTTCAAACTATTAGGTGTTATATGCATTGCGAACACTTCACAAATTGAACACCTCCTTATTTCTCACAATTTTAGAACCGTTCATCTTTCTTTTTAGTTTAAGTCGAATTCAAAGATCCGAAGACATAAAAAAATCCCATGTTTGTACTTTCATTATTGTTACTCTATATAATTAATTTCAGATATTTTTTAAAATGCTACTTTGCTCATCAATTGATAGCAATTGACGTTTGGACATAAAGCGTATTGGAATCCAAATTGCAATTCGCTTTTTGACAACGTTAGGACACATTGGCAAATGAATACCGAAGCAAGAACGAGGAAAGGGAAAATTTTAAAATCATAAATCCAAATCAAGGCAATTCACAGCAACACGAATTGAAACAGTATGACAAAGACAAAACAAATAAACAAAAAAAGAACAAGAACGTCACAAAACTTAAACACTAGCAGTGTGAACCCCTATAAAAACTGAGGTATCATCAGGCGCTCCGGAAGGGTAAGCATGATCTGCTCGAATCGTTTTCAAATGCGAATTAAGTTACTTCGATTTTATACGAATTCAAATCGAATTAGGTGTGAACGCAGATTACTAAATCTCAGCTATCGTAAGTCAGCATATTTGAGTGAGGAATAAAAAGCATTGAATAACCTAACATGATATTTGGTACATTATAGACGCCATATCGTCGAAATAGCTAAGTGTAAAGCCCGACAACTGCTTCAGTTATTTTTAAAACAATGCATTTTTGTCCAAAACATGCATTGCTCTGCCTATGATTAATCAATATGTATATTAGTTTTTAGCAAAATGTTCTAAAATTTTTATATTGCGAGTTTCAAATTTAAATCATTATTCGGGCCAAAACCGAAGTACTAGCTACTAGGTTGGTGAATCCCTTCGGGGACCAAGAGTCCACCACAAGGGTTCTCGGCCCAGTGGTAATAACATTATGACGAAGTTACGGTTAATTAACTCTTTGCAGATGACCTGTTCGATGAGACATAATAATCAAAATAATTATAGATTTTTCCCGTATCAACCATTAGATGCTAATTCTTTAAAAGGGAGACGTTTTCTATCAGTCTTTCTAAATCATAACATCAAATTTATGTAAAAATATAGACACAATGAAATCTATTTGTTATATAACATGCCTTTTCCATTTTAAATGATTTTTGATAGAAACTAAAAACTCCTTGAAGCCCATGGTTAAATGGAAAACATTGCTTCATTTAAAATTCAGAAAATTTACATCAAATCTTTCCCTTATGGGTTTGAAATTAACGAAACAACTGACGTTACTTCAGCTTAGTACCTAGATGTTTCGTTGTATATTGACGAAGACTTATGGTTGAAATCTATGCAACATGACAAACGTGATGATTTTAAATTTCAAATTTTGAACTTTCTTAGCAGCAAAATGCCTACCTCTTCAGTCTTTGAAGTGTACTGCACATTTCAAAATTGATTTTCTACTGTCGAGAAGCAGTTTGTATAGTGATTTTTTTAACATAGCAAAACCACTGTCAAAAAGCTGTCAAAGATTTGTTCAGGCTATGTTAGTTGCATTCTTCAAGAAATTCCATGGCCAATACAATAACATCACTGAAAGATATGGTGTAGCAATGTCACAAATGAAAGCGAACATTTTCAGAATTAAATCCGATTTTGACATTTTCCTAGATGGATTCACTTACAGTGGGACTGGTGCTGTTTACAGAGCAGATCATGCTTACCCTTCCGGACATCTTAATGTCGCTCTTGGTTTTATGGAAGTTCAAACTGTCAGTGCTTATTTCATGTATTTGTGTTATTTTGTTAACTTTTGTTTTGTTTTCGTTAGTTATATTTTTTTTACTTAATATTGGGACGATCATATTACAATTTGAAGATGGCCAGCAAAACACTCATAATTGTAAGTTTGTCCCATTTCAACGAAAATTGATTTCTAGGTAGATTTTGACACTGCGATTAAAATGGATCGAATTAGCTACCAGGGGCAATATCAACTATTTCTTGCAATTCCAAAAAAATTAATGTTGCTGATGAGAGGTTACTCCTTGTAACACGTGTATAGCATTTAATGCAACTTCGGTATTTTCTGTATTTTGAACCATTGGGCCAATGCCACTGCTGATGAACCAGAGGTCCCCGAGGTTATTCACCAGCCAAATATTCTGACTTGTCTGACATGAAAACTTTACCTTGCGTGTTATAGAAATGTACTGTTTTTTTTTCAAAATTCTAATCACTCAAAACATCAAAATTCTAATCACTTAAAAAAACCTGAGGCTTTATTCCGTATATGGCACTCAATACATGTCCTTGGTACTGGATTTGGCTTTGGAGTATTCGAATACCCTCGGAGACCTCTGGTAAACAAGCAGTGGCATCAGCCCAATGGTTCAACATACAAAAGATACCGAAGTTGCATAATGAAATGAGAACTTCTTTCTGGACTATCTTTGGATTATGGCTTTCCATATTACTTGATTTTAATGCTGCTGATGAGAGATTAATCCTTGAAACACGTGTACAACATAACGAAATTTACTGTTTTCATGCAACTTCGGTATTTTTTTGTATTTTCGAACCATGGGGGCCAATGCCACTGCTGGTAGACCAGAAGACCCCGAGGGTATTCTCCAGCCAAATAGTCAGACTTGTCTGACAGGAAAACTTGACCTTGCGCGTTATAGAAATTTACTGTTTTTATCAAAATTCTAATCACTTAAAATCATAAGGCTTCATTCCGTGTATAGCACTCAATAGATTTCCATAAAACTGGATTTGGCTTTCTATTTCGATATTTTTCGGAAATGAAAACTTCCTTCTGGACGACCTTTTGGATTATTGCTATCCATATTGTTTGATTTTAATGCTGCTGATGAGAGGTTATTCCTTGAAACACGTGTACAGCATAACGAAATTTACTGTTTTTATGCAACTTCGGTATTTTAGTATTACTCTATTTTATTGACCTGACTCATCACAGGTCAATTATTTTAGGATTATTCGTTTTTAACTTACCTACAAGATAGAGAAAATGAAGCCATGGCCTTACTGATCAATGAATTTGAATAATATCTATTATAGTTGTTCTTGTTAGTACGTACTAGTTTTATATCACAATTTTAAAGAAAATTGAATTCGCTAAAAAAAAGTGTGGTTACCCCAGGTCTACTACCCTACAATGGAACATGCATCTCCTATCATATCTAGCCTGTAAATTTGTACTTATCACTATTAAATGCGATAAAATGTACATATGTATGATTATTATATCTATTTGTCAGATCTGTGATAGAACATTATACTTTAAAACCAGTAGGTTTTAATTTTTGTGGCAATTGCACAACATATTTTTTTTCAACGGCACTGTGATTATTAACTTTAATGCTTTGATGACGTCAAAGGTCTTTCGAGTAAGTAAGTTTTTTGCATTTTTTTAAATCAAAGATCGGTTATTATAAGTAATAGCTCTGTTTACTATAAGCCACACCGCCACCATGTGCTGACGTGCGAGAAAATTTTCGTTAACGCTGATGTGTGTTGCATAAAAAGGATGCACGTTCTTAACACGTTTCAAACACGTCGATACACGTTAACATGCGTTGTTAAACGTCGACTGTGTCGGACTATTTTTTCATATGCATTAGATATCACGACGATCCCCAACAACAAAAAACAAGTTCAGAAATTCCTTTCGGAACTCAATACAGCCAATCAAGTCAACGTATTTCATTATATAGTCCATTGGCTGGAATAATCTCCCGTGCATTCCCTCCCCACAAATGAATCCCATCCATATTTTTCAGTTCTTGTATATCCTCTCTTAAAAATTAATCATATTAACATGAGTATAACCTGCACGCAATACAGGAACAGGCCCCTTTTTAGACCAACCCAACGAAATTTGGAAAAATTTCGTTTTTGATAAAAGTTTTTCTTTCAACTGCTTCAAATTGTTAATTTGTACCTCTAAGTTATAAAAATGGTATAGAATGATAGTTTATGGTATAAGTTTCACAAAAATTCCACATAAGTAGCATTTCTATACCTAATACGTTATAAAATTTTAAAAATCTTACCCCGACCCCTTCGTAATGTTGACGTAAATTTAAAGATTTGTCTCGAAATCGTGCAAGTTCAATGGTACTTAGAAATCAGTATTTTTTTCATTTCGTATTGTTGCAATTATTTTAGTCTTTAAATGTCCTTTCTTAACATTAAGCATGTTATCATTATTTTAATATGTTTTAAATGACCAAACTATCACTTTAAAATAGAGAAATAAAACAGATCTTTGATTATTTTCGTTTTCGACATCGTTTTGTCCGTTTTT
The DNA here is from genome assembly GCA_002080025.1 of Modiolus philippinarum. Classification (NCBI taxonomy): domain Eukaryota; kingdom Metazoa; phylum Mollusca; class Bivalvia; order Mytilida; family Modiolidae; genus Modiolus; species Modiolus philippinarum. The sequence goes on along the minus strand of MJUU01037416.1, from coordinate 136,042 downwards.
TGTCTTATCTTATCTATGAAAGGTTCAATTTATGAAAATTTGGTATTAAATGGAAGTACATAATGTCTTCAAAACAACTAGTTCAAATTATGTTCCACTAGTTAAAAATTATGGCAATTTTGAAGTATTATAAAGTTCCTACAGCCATTAAACTTACCCTTACCAAACACATTTACTCTAAAATTGTCAATTTTTGTGTCTATGTTCGCATAAAAGTGACTTGAACACGCCAGTTGTGTGTTGTATATGACAATGTTGCATGAATTATATTGTGATTTCGTATTTTAACAGCACTTTTTGTTGGCTTAAGCCAAATATTTTGCTCAAAATTGATGCAAAATACATTTTTACATTTCAGATTTGTCCAAAGTTCACTGTTAAATCGCTATATATGCAAAATCTGGAAAACGTATATGCAGATATGCCAATTTATTGTTATGACAGATAAATAAGTTTTCGTAAAACATTGCTTAGAAAATCAAAGAATGCTTAATGTGACTCTGAATACCGAAAATCTTACCCCTACCCCAACAAATTTTCCCTAAAATTGTCAATTTTTTTTCTCCCTCTATGTTCGCATAAAAATAACCAGAACAAGCAAAATGTGTGTTAAACTCAATATTTTGCCCAAAATTAATGTAAAATGGGAATTTCTTTAACATTTCAGATTGGTCCAAAGTCCTCTGTGAAATCGTTATGTATGTCATATCTGGAGAATGTATCTGCAGATTTTCCATCTAATTGATCTAGGAGATACATAAGTTGTCTTAAAACATTGTTTACAAAAACAAGGAGTGTTAAATGTGACCCTTAATACCGAAAATCTTACCCCAACCCTGACAAAATTTCCCTAAAATTGTCAATTTTTGTCTACAGTCGAATAAAATTAACTCAAACACGCAAAATGCGTGTTGAATATGACAATGTTGCGTGAATTGCACCACACTTTGGTATTTTAACAGCCATTTGTTGACATAGAATGATGAAATTTGGCATTTTCAACATTTAATATTTCGCCAAAGTTTACTGTTAACCCGTTATAAATGGCACTTCTGGAAGATATATCTGCAGATATGCCAATGAATTGTTCCAGGGGATACATGAGTTGTCCTCAAAAAGTGTTTAGAAAATCAAGGAGCGTTTATTGCGAATCTGAATACCGAAAATCTTACCCCTACCCCAACAAATTTTCCTAAAATTGTCGATTTAGTGTCTTTATTCGCATAAAAATATGTGTAATATATGACAGTGTTGCATGAATAACATCATGGTTTGGTATTTTAACAGCCATTTGTTGAATTAAACTCAAAATTTGGCCCAAAATTGATGAAAAATTGGAATTTTCTATATTTCAGGTTTGTCTAAAGTTCAAATCGTAATATATGTCGAATCTGGATGATATATCTGCAGATATGTCAATTAATTGTTCTGTGCGATACATTAGTTGTCTTTAAACTTTGTTTAGAAAATTAATGAGTGTTTAATGTGACTCTGAATACCGAAAATCGTGCCCCACCCGAACGAATTCAAATTTAAATAGTCGATTTTTTTGTCTATGTTCGCATGAAAATGACAAAGCACACAAAGTCTGCATTGCAAATAGCAATTTTGTATTAATATACCAAATATGGTGGGGATAAAATTTGGTTAATGACATCAAATGGAATTAAAACTGTTACAAATAAATTCAACACTTTTTGGAGGGATATATTTTTAAATTGGAGTAGTCTGTGTTGTGATACACCGGAAGGAGCCGACAGCATTGAGCCCGTCCATATGGTTTAATGTTTCAATTAAAATAAATAATAGAACCATATTCTTTCAAAAATGGGTTGATGCTGGAATATTTTTTGTAAACGATCTTTTAAAAGAAAACATGGAATTTATGTCACATGAGGAATTTGAAATACAGTATAATATTAAAGTTAATTTTCTTCCATATTATTCAGTTCTTCACACCATACCAAAGGATTGGAAAAATATTATAGAAGGTTCTTCTAAACTAGATGAAATAACAAATGACTCTTACTTAATAGTAAAAGGAAATCCAAAGCCATGTAAAATTTTTTATAATAAATTTCTGTCAAGGTTATCAGAGTCACCAGTTAAACAACAAACAAAATGGTGTGAGGAACTGAATATTGAATTTTTGGATTGGGACGTTATCTATCAGCGACCTTTTCAAATTACAAAGAATAATAAACTTATTAATTCTAAATACAAGATTCTTCATAGAATTCTAAGCACAAATGATATGTTGTATAAATTTAGATTAAAAGAATCCAACTTATGTAGTTTTCGTAATGAGACAAAAGAAACCATTGTGCACTTATTTTGTGAATGTCATCTCATCAGGAATATTTGGCTTGGATTGGAAGAAATACTAAAAACCAAATGTGCACTTAATGTAAAATTCAGTCCAAAGGACATTCTGCTTGGTTCTGACACCTTTGGCTTATCTATCAATCTACTTATACTTGTTGCAAAATATTAACATTAACTCTTGTAGATATAATATGTCTAGGCCATACATAGGGGGTTTAACTCTTGTATTGAAAAAAACTTATGAAATAGAAAAAAATGTCAGTTATATGGTATAAATCTCCTGCAGTTGGGACTTTGATTGAAAACAAGTGGCAACCTTTTAAAAATATTTGGAACAATGCATAGGGGTATGGGTTGGTAAGAATGTAAGAGAATGTGGGTGTATGGGAGGAAATGCAATTTTATTATTAGCATACTGGGGGCACATCACAATTGGACAGTGCTTTGTGTGCGCCCCATGTTTATTTTTTGTATATAATTATTTTTGGATTGCAAGTATGAAAGAGTTTGTGTGTAGTTATTTAGAATGAGTGAAACAATTTACCTCTTTGCATTTTTTCTTTCTTTGAGAAACAACTTGTTTATTTTCTATAAAAATTAATTATTCTTCTTTCTGGTTGAGGTTAGTGGAGGGACGGGGGGAACCACCTGTTGTGTCCACCACTGCTGCTCTACTTACCTTAACTGATTTTTGGAAATTGATAATATACCAGCTTCATGAGTTTTAATAGTACAATTAATTTCTAATTAAAAAAATCCCTATGTGAAACTATATAATTGTTTTTTCAATGTATATTAATTACATAATATATATGTAAACCACAAGCTTCAAAAATAAAAAAAATACAAAAAAATTTTGTATTAATTTTATCATGATTTGTCATTATAAGTCCCACTTGTCAGATTAAAACTCAATATTTTGTACAGAATTGACGAAAAAATGAAAATTTCAGCATTACAGATTTGTCAAAATTCACCTTTAAATAGTTATATGTGGCAAATCTGGAAGATTTATCTGCAGGTATGTCTTAAAAGTAGGAGTGTTCAATGTAACTCTAAATACCGAAAATTTTACCCCTACCCCAAAGAAAATGATACTCAAAAATCCAAAAGATATGCCTGTCTGTAATTATATATAAACAAGATATACTTATATCTTTACTTTCTTTATTTAACAAAGCGTTTGATATATCACATTATGCAATTTTAACGCCAAAATATGGATAAAATTTAATATTTTGGGCGATTTTCGTGGAAAAAATTGGACTTTACAAATTTTAAAGTTGGATTGTGGTATAACTGCCAATAAACCATGATCTTATTTGTGATATATTGGAGTCTCAGTGTATTTTTGTGTTTGAAATGATATATTAGTGGACCTTTTTACCACGTTAAAGCTTTTCAAGCTGAATAAAATGAAATTGATTGTGTTGAAAAAAATGGGGGAGGGGGGGGGGTTATATGTTTCCAATTTACGGAGTTCAGTTGTTCAAAAGCATACATTCTAACAGCTTAGATATAATGAAACGATATGTTATCTACATTTTCACTTTATATACCAAATTCGTGAAGTTTTTACATTTCTAATTAAAAACAGCAATAATTCTGAAAAGCTTCAATCTACTTAAATGGGCTTCTGCATGTCAGCTTCAGTGAAATACATACAATAATTTGCATCAGATATTATCTTTTTATCATATAAGCCCTGAATATATTTTAAAGTTTCCCGTAATTTCAAGAGGAAGGGAACTAATTTTGGCATTTCTGATCCAAAAATAAGTCTGAATCTTAAGTTTTTTCACACAATGTGTTGCTTACATATCATAATCATTATTACATTGTTACATTAAATATATATTCAAATTTGTACGATGAAGGAGTAGAAAAGTCGAAATTGTGAAAATATTTAAAATTCCGAAAATTTCAATTTTTCAAAAATCGTATACCAAAAATCAAAATTTTAAGGATTTTAATGGTCTTATTTTTTCAAAATTGTATCACAATTGACGGAATATGAAATAAACTCGAGATCAAATGATGAGATTTATTTATCTGACAGGATTTGCCAGCTTAAAAATGTCAGCTGTTGATTCCTCACATTTGATCAGATATGAAATTTCCTCTGTTTTTTCCATATTATAACATGTAAAATATTTTGAACCTGAAACCCACTTTACGTGTTATGAAATGACTAAATACCGAAGTTACTGTGAATTTATTTTCTGCATATGCGCATTTCGACAACTTATGTCTCTTCAGTGCAGATAAAATCTAAACGTTTCGAAGACCATAAAATCAAATATGTTAAAAAACTGATAGAGAATAAATACCCAATATGATCTAAATGTAAAGCCAAGATCCGCTAAGGACAGAGCTTTGCATGAGGGAGATACTCCTTAGTTTTCAACAAAATTTACAAAAATTTAGATATTGCAAGGTTCGAAATAGAATCGGCTTCCGGGAAAAGCATGTACTTTTAAGGAATTTGTGACAAAATTTTTCATAAATTGACCTTACTCCTTCACTCTTTTTTTCAAGAATTACAATATTTCTATGAAAAACGTAGAATTTGACATAATTTCAAAATTTTAAAAGATTGTATCTCCATATCATGTGGATAAACTTAATACTTTTCTTGCTTATTCTCCTGCAGTGTGGAGTCCGTAAAAAGATTCCCCTTGCGAAAAATTTATGCTCTATATACGTTTCAGGTATGGTGAACTTGTGCTTGAGAGAATTTCTCATATGGATGCACTATCACACTTTCGAATTTTTGTAATTTCAAAATGTGATCTGACCACCTGTTAATATTGCCCACATCTCACTAATTTATACAGCCAAGTTTTCTCACAATCGACTTGATGAGTGTCCAGTGTTTGTTTATATGTTGTGATTGTCCACCAGCTGGGGAAGCTGGTGCTTTTGTCGGGCAACGGATGACAGTGAATGTAAAAACACTTTGCCAGTTTCCTTAATGTTTGTTGACAATCCCGCATCTATGGCCAGAATAAACATGGATGTAGCATTGCTCGACATCTAGCAATGAATTCCGCTCAAACCGGTGCTAGGAGCCGTCTTGAACTTACTATGGGTATGGGTATGGGCAAAGCTCATTGTTGAAGGCCTCATGGTGACTTCAAGATGAAGAACAACAATAAAAGCGTTGTCCCATTGCTTTTTACCATGTATTTGTAGAGACTTTGTCTCATGTGCATTTACTCCATATCCCTTCATTGCTTATTATTGTCAGCCTTTCATTAAACCCTACTAATGAAGAACACTTTTATAGAATTACCTTTAGTCTAATACATTTGACCTTAACTGATGATTGCTGATGATCATCATTTATAGCTATTATATCCCAATTGGGATATATTGTTACATCCAAATTGGGATATTTTACCAGTTTTTTACATTTCAATGACGAGTAATGAACACAGTAGGTAACGTCGTCCTGCGAGGACATGATTTTCTACGATTTTCCCAAAATGATTTTATACGATTGTCATGGATTCGACCCGATTTTACAAGCGGAAATACTCCTCTGTTTACTTATTCTCTATGTTATTTTGCAATTTTTACTAAAATGTTACTTCTCTGTCTTTATAGTCCGGAATTGTGTTATTGATATAACGTAGAAACCAGAGAATTCGGAGTTTTGTGTTGTCCTGGAATTTACACGAGTGTCCACTACTGATGTCCCAGATTTTATACGATTTGTCTGTGAATTTATACGATAGATTTTTCAATTAAATCATAGCGCAGCTTTAATTACCGGACAATCATGAATTTTGTAAGCAAAAATGATAGATGAAATTGAAATTTAAGGTTTATTTTAAAAACTAACTGTCGCAACAAGGTAAAATGAGCTGAGTAGACAAATGATTTGGATTTATATTTTTTTGCCCTTGTGTCGCATAATTATCTTACTGTCTGCATTTGTGGTTCTCATCCAGATTTTCCATTCTTGGAAATGAAAAATCCCGCATAAGGAATTATCTGATTTATGAATGTGGTCCAATAAGTAACAAATGTGTTAACTTTATATCCAAGAAATATAGTTTATTGATTGTCCAGCATAATGCCCAGTCAATATAATGCATATAATATAGTATCTTTGCGTAATTCATTTCATATTTGCATAGTTATAGAACTGAGGTAAGTCATATTGGCCAGAGGCGCAAGCTATAATCAATCAATCAAAGTTGCATCAAGTGTATCGCTTAAAATTGAGTGTCAGTCAATTCAGTTTTCGTAACATGAGAATTCCTACAATGCATCCCCTACTTCAGACCACATAACTAACCAACCCTTGCTATAGTTTAAGACTTCAAATTCGTTTATTGCTATCTTCAGCGATATGGTGTCCCCTGTTTCTACATCCTGCTTTCCTGTTTACAATAAAAACCACATTTCAGACGGCCAATCCAACTTGTTGTCTGCGATGAAACGGGACTCATGTTAACGGGAAAATATGTAAATCGAACTAATTTTTATCGTCAGTATGAATACAATTCATATCTGTATACAAGTTAAAGCATGAATGAAATGTTACATGATGTTCATACTGAATATTTTGACACTGTTTATAAAACAGTTGTGTCGAGCGAGTTTATTGCTCTTAAAGAAAAAGGACATCCGTTATGGCCAGATTCTACAACGCAATTATGATAATCATCTCAATCATTTCAATTAAATGACGTAAAATTGATGTAACAGACAGTCCCTATCAAGCGACAAAAGGTTTACAAAGGACAGATCTCAACTATTCGAGTCGTGGGCATAACTTTGCTGTTGGACTGTTTTGTTCCTAGGGTCGACCAATCAAATGCAGTGATGTTTTGACTAACTCACTAACTGGCAGTTCCTTTGTGAAAAGATGACAAAATGCTACATTATAATATTTGGGTATTTTTTGTATAATGTATGAATGCACACAAAATTTTGTCTGTTTCCGTCCGTATTTGATAACATTGTGTTTTCTTTAACACAGAAGCTGATACACAGATATACAAAGATACAAAGATAAACAAGTCAAAAACTGACGGTGGGGACAGATTTATTGACGATTTTATTAAAGTCTCAGCACTTATAAAACTTGATAAAACAAATACATACACAATATACAAGTAAAATATTATAAGTGCCATTCTAAAAAGAATTATGAGAGACTAATATAAGCAATAAAACATTTACATATATAAAAATGTAAAATTACTATTTTGAATATAAGAAACTATTCCTTCGGCTAAGGATATTAAAACAGGTTTTGGCAACAACATAAAAAATATCAGTAAAAAAGTAAATAAATTTGTCGTTACCACTTAAAAAGTTAAAGTTTCTATTAGCCAACTGAGCTTCTCGGAACAAATTTTCTCGCAAATCTGCATACAAAGGGCAATCTAATAACACGTGTTGCTCATCCTCAATACTATCATTACAAATAAAACAAACTCTTTCATTTACCTCCTTTTTCTCATACCTCCCCATTTCAACGCGTAAGGGAGCAACGCCACACCTAAATTTTGCAAAATATAACGGCTTGAAATAATTTTACTTAAGTACATTTCTGATTCATAAACTTGCTTAAATAATTTATATGTCCTCAACTTTTTACCAACAGTCTGAGACAGATTTATTGAATCGGTTTATTTCTAAAAATAGCGAACGGCTTGTCAAAATAAACAAGACAAACTGTCAATAGCTCATATTCAATGCCATTTCGATTATTCTTGCTCTGCTTGATGAGGCAGTGTTTCACTAAAATGAAAAAAAATCACTTTAAACCGCTAACTTAACACAAAATAGTGCAAAATATGAAAAATAACATTGGTCCCAGATCTAGTGTGGGCAAGTCGGAGGTTGAAAGGCTTGGCTTTTTAGTTGTGCATGATTGAATTAGGCAACTGCGATTTGGACACGCATCCAAAATTTTAAGAACAATTGCCTGGACTACTTTAAACAAACTTTTTAGTTAGCTAATATTGAAACCAGATAAAGTCGCTTCTCAGGTCAAATCAAAAGTGTTAAAATTATTATTATTATTCTTCTAAAATCGACTTTGAAAAAAAATTTTAAAACGCTATATTAAAGTAGATAGAATTTTTTTGAGATATCAATATCTGAATATTTTGATACATATTGAACAAATTTTTAGTTACTATCATACAAAGGCTTCACGGTAAATTAGCGTGCATGCTTTCACGGGATATCCTTTGAATAGTATCAGTTTACTAAATTTTCAGCAATTTCGGTCTTTTGTTATTTACTCTGCGTCTGCATGTTTACAATTAAATGAAAAAAGACAAACATAGACAACGATAGGAACTCTGGATAGCCGGTACGGTTAAACCGGTTTATGGGTACTCAAACCTCCCTTTCCTCTATCCCGTTTCCCTACAGTATTATAAACATACAAATAAAACCCAATACAGGTGGACCGTTAACTCCAAGACCACAATCTTGAAAAAGAAAGAATAAGACAAAACGTATGATTTAAAAAGATGGGCCAGGGGGTGCTCGCCGCTAAATTGCCGACTAGTTCAAGGAGCCTAGTCTGCTGCCAAAAATCATTCCTGTGAAATTTGGTTGAATGTTTTAAAGAGTAGATGTTGAAATATCATTTTACTATGATATTGCTATGGTCGAACAAGTGAATCGAAATCAAGATTAAAAACCAGTCAGTACCTTAAAAGGGTTACACATTATATACATATCAAACGGGAAAAGTGACACTTCGATCACACATCGTGCAAAAAATTCACTAAACGTTCACTTGCCTTTTTTATTCGCAAAAATTAGCATCGTTGGTCTTTTAAAGTTCTGTAACTGTTTTGCCTCAAAATGCACCATTTTCTTCAAAGTGGGATGTAATAAACGGGAATAACTTTATTATTTAATCTAATTTGCATCGTTTAAATTCCGAAACCAATCGCATAAAAGCCAGGTCAAATCGGGTAAATGTCAGGACACATTAAAATTGAAAATCAGGAATTACGGTCTTCTAGAACAATTCATGTCGCTGTTCTCTTGTAGGATTTCGATGTATTTGAAGTGTCGATACTGTCAGTGGTTTTACTTGAAAATTTATTCTTTAATTATAAAGAAAACTGTATTTTTAATGAAGTTGGAATTTTGTTTATATTTCAAATACGCGTTCATGAATTTGAGAGATTAAAAGCGTGTAGTATGCTTTATGATAATTATCCAAGATTTACTATCCCAATTTAAGGAAAGCAACCTATCTTAAGAGCTATGGTGAAAGCGTCTGCATGTTTACATTTTTTCAATATTATTCGTATTGAATCCGGGACAATCGTAGAAGAGCAGGACAATTTATCGTAGAAAATCATGTCCTCGCAGGACGACGTTACCTACTGTGATGAAACATTAAGCATGAGACACTTCGTGATTTAAGTCATCAAATGACATATCGTCATCTTCTAAACGATATTGCATTTCACCAGCAGAGACATTTTTACATTGTCAAATAAATGTTTGATTCTGTCAAAATTCAAGATTATCACAACTATCAAATTGTTAAATTATCAAAGCAATAGAAACGAGAAGTCTGCAATATTTTTAGATTTGATTGGAAGTTTGGATTGTAAAAATATGTAATGGTATTGATGTTTTATACAATTTATACACAATTGTTACACCCTACATTCTGTGCATAAATAGTACTTTTTAAGACAAGAACAAAGCCTCTAAAAGAAATCAAAAATCAAGTTCATATGACTTTTTCCTCATACTTCATTTATTTAAAAATCAAAAAATTTCCTTTTTAAACTATCAATGTTTGACTGTAGATAGAGATTTCTTCAAGGAAAGCAGTATAGAACGGTTGCTGGCTCACTAAAGCTCAAGTTATCGCCAAATTAAAATTACTTATTTTTTGTCATAAATTCATCTGTAGTAAATTTGCATCATCTGTTTGACAATGGAAGTATACCCCCTGAAAGCTCTAACACTATATATTCATTATTTCCGTGTATCATGATGCAGCATTTAACCCCAAAATGTAATTAAAAAAATAACTGGTCAAATAATATCCCAATTAGGATATAACCAATGGGGATGTAATAGCTTAATTTGATATAATAGCCCAATTGGGGATTCCCCAAACCTGTTTTAAAAAAGGAACATGGAAATATTGGATTTATCAGAGTGCGCATAGAAAATTTATATCTAATGTTGAATATGTTCTTTTCATTACAGGGGTGATGCCATCGTTACATGAATTATATGATGAATGTCATGCTCAAAACAAGAAATTTTTGGGACCACTTGGTGCCTGGAAGGTGATAAAACACTTTGTACTAACTGCATAGCACATCACCGATCAAATTTGACGACAAACTGTCATGCTTTGATAAAATTCTATCTTCCAGTTGAATTGTTTAAACAGCAGTTTTGTACGATTCATTCCACACTTCGCTTGGACTATTTTTGTCCGACCTACGATACTTTGATATGTCATGCATGCTGCGATGCCAATCATATATTGCGTGATGACGCAGTAACCTTAGAAACAGCCTGTCAGAATGATAAGATATCGTTTTTAGAAGAATGTGATAGGAAAATAGATAATTTGAAAATATTGATTGAATACATACAAGACAAAATAAAACAAAATAAAGCAGATATAAACATTCAAGCAACGAATATTGAAAGACATCTTCTCGAGACTTTTGCTAAGAAATCCAAAACCAAGATATTAAAAAACTTATGTCAGAGTTACTAAGTGTACAGCGAAAAGCCACAATACATCACATTGAATTGGATCAGGAGTGTCGAAGCATTTCTAGAAATTTAGGCAACAAATCAAAAATATTCCAATTTGTTAAGGTGCATGGAACAGCAAAGCAAGCTTTCTTTTGAGCACACATTATACAGCAAACTCTGCGAAAATTAGACGATACAGTCTCTGTCATTGTAAAACGCGCTACAATCACTACAATAACATTTTATCAACCAAAAGATCATATCTCTTCCATCCCTGCTTTTGGTAGTAAAGCAATATCAGAAGAATCAAGCCAGATAGAAAAATCGCTGAAATCTTTCAATCTAGGATTTACATTTACAACATCCGAAAACGTAAATATTCTTGGAATGATTGTAACAGCGGACAGAAAGCTTCCTTTTAATGTAATTTCACCAACAAACAAGAAATTCTAGTTTACAAGACTAATGGCGATTTTGTTAGTGTTATAACTCTGAATCACAAACCATACGACATAGCTGAAATACCTCAGGGCAATCATTATGTAGTTTCACTTCCTTACAGCAGATCTATACAGTATATAAACGGAACACAACTGACACCGGGAAAATGCGTGCAACTATACATATGGTATAGCAGCAGATCAAAATTACATATATGTCAGTGAAAATGACAAGATATACGTATTGGACCATGACGGGACCATGGTTAGAAAGATACTGCTAGAATACCCGGGGCCGGTAAAATATCTTCTTGTCAATGGAAGTAGAATATACACCAGTAATAACAATAACGAAATTTACTGTCTTGATCGGTATAAAACAATTCATCACACTCGGATCCACTGCATAGGAAGAGCTCGGAAGTTAATCGTAGATCGGCAAGGGTATATTTTTATCGAAAACAATTCACCGAATTGACAAAGATCTGACAGAAATTGCTACGATAGGAAAAGAACTTGTCGCAGGTGTCGGTCCAATATGTTTCAACAAACACTGCACAGAACTTTTCGTAGGAATAAAAAGAGGGACTACTGTCGCAGTATTTACCTATTCATAAAATCTATAAAATCTACCACAACATGGGTACATTTTGATTTATTTCTTACTAGGCCGTTGCGTAAAGACATTATCACTGTAAACTGTAATGGCAACAACAACCAAAACTAGGAAATTATAGAGTATTAATTCTTAGTTATTACAGGGGTTATCGACCAGAATAAATGAACATATGATTAAATAAAATGGAAAAAGTTATTTTATCTTTAATAAATTCATCTTTTGGAATTGTCTCAACATCATATTAGTACACTTCTATTGTTTTGATCAAGTGAAAAGTTTACAATACATAAGCGCAACTAACACATAAACTGCATTTTATTAAGGACCCGCGACACATTTCAAATCTACCACCAATAAATTAGTTGAACTAAAATGTCACCTGAGACTGATAAGTTTTGAAAGCAAATTATAATGATACATTTTTTTCTTACTTATCGTTTACATTTAGATCATATTGGTTATTTGTTCTCTATCAGTTTTTTTAACATCTTTGAATTAATTGTTTTCCAAACGTTTAGATTTTATCTGCACTGAGGGGACGTGGGTTGTCGAATTGCGCATACGCAGAAACTAAATTCACAGTAACTTTGGCATTTAGTTATTTGTAAGCATAATTCAATAACATTATAATGTAACTAATTTTGTATATTTCGATGGTTTTCACCCCATCTCATCAGTTGTCTAGCATTATTATAAGTTATCTAGTAACATAGTCTTATAGCAAGGAGGACAATATATACAAGTGACACTGTAATAAATAATAAGAATTTTAAAAAAAGAGTAATATAGATTTTTTTTTCATTGATGTATTATTATCAACACAGTAACTGAAATTGTTGCTCATATTTGCAACAAATTATTTCGATGTTTAATTGGTTTTAGCAACATTCGATTACATCGGTTAACGAATACCGAAGTAAAAATGATAAAAAGGGGGAATCCCAAAATAAATATATCCAAAATCTCGGCAATCCATCCACATTCAATACGAATTAAAACAGCTAGACGAAAACAAAACAAATAAACAAAAATGAAGAAGAACGTCATAAACCTAAAGCACTAGCAGTGTGAACCCTTAAAAAACTGAAGTATCATCAGGTGCTCCGGAAGGGTAAGCATGATCTGCTGCACGCATTGCACCCGTCACACTACCAGTGAAAAGTCCGGTTATGTCACAGTCATTGTTTGTTAGTTTGGTAATTAACTCTGGATCTACCCAAAGATATCTATTCTCATCTGTGAAACAAAAACATTGCAACGGTCTGTCAAATCATGGTGATGACCGTATATTTTCTGTAGTGACAATTGCAACAGTGACTGAACATACCCTTAATGTATAAGTGTTTGATACAGTAATTTCGCTCTGTTGACAAAATCGCTGTGCAAACTACAGGCACGGCAATAGCGAATTAGTTGTGATATGAGGACGGGATTTGCCAGAGATTTGGGAATATTACTGCCCAAACACGGGAAGTTCACTATTGGAAAGTTGAAACCATCATGCTTGTCGTAAAAGTTTGTTTATAATGTTGATAATGTAGAGTTACGGGTCCAGGTGCTGATGATGGTGTATCAGTGGTCTGTTTAATCTCAAGTTCATTTGGGTATACAAGATGAAGGTAATCCTTAAATTTAGGATTGTTTAATGAAAGAACATCATTTATATAACGGAAGCTGAAATCAAAAGACTTCGCTGGCTCATTGTCTTTTTTCAGAACTTATAGCACTTGTATGAACCAGGCTTCATATGAACAATGAAACAAATCTGCTAAAAGTGGCGCACAATTATACCCATAGGTATCCCTATTGTCTGTTGGAAAACGTGTCCTCCTAATTCTACAAATATATTATCAATCAAGAATTCTAGCATTGCGATTACATTCTCCTCTGTATACTTTCTGTGTGAATTAGTGTTGTTTAACAACATAGGCCCAATATTTAACTTTCACTAAATATGAATATCTTTTTTTCACCCTTTTTAGTACAAAAAGACTTAATGTATTAAATCCCGGAGTACTGACTTTAGGTTATCGTGTGGGAGAGTAGTACAGAGAATAGAAAAATCATATGTTTTCACACAGTTGCATTGGTTGAGTTCAGTTGAAGATAGATAATCTAATAAATCTGTTTTTGAAAATCCATATCTGATTCACTCCACTTATTGAGTGTACTCTATCACTGTGCATCTTGTTGGCCATCTTTGACTGCAGGTAGTAATGAAGTTAGGGGGTAAGAAAAGGGTTTTGTTGTGCATTTGGCAGACCCAGCAATGTGTCTCTGTTTGTAGGGCATTTATGTAACTTAGGTACCCAGTAGATACAAGGCAGGTTGTTCGCTTCACTCAAATAACTTAATACCGAAGTCACTGTGAATTTTGATTCTGCATGTGCGCATTTCGACAATTTATGTCTCTTCAGTGCAGATAAAATCTAAACGTTTGGAAGACCATAAAGCCAAATATGCTAAAAAAACTGATAGAGAACAAATTACCAAATATGATCTAAATAGAAAGCCAAAAACAGCTAAGGACAGAGCTTTGCATGAGGGAGATACTCCTTAGTTTCAACAAAAATTCGATATTGTAAGGTTCCAAATATAATCGGCTTTCGGGTCAGCACCGAAGTACTGACTACTGGGCTGGTGAATACCCTCGAGGACTAGCAGTCCACCAGCAGAGGCATCAAATTGATACCAAAAGAGGATAATACTAATCTGTGATTGTTTAGTTTGTCCTGCATTGGTATGGTAGAGAGTATGTATGTTGGGTTGCCAAATGAACTGTCAATGCACATTTCCTTCCTTAAGTAGTCAATGAATTGACATAATACGCAATGTTTTTGCTTCTTTTGTAAGCGATTACGAATGGTCTTCCAAACAGACTTTTAGCTATTCCATTATTCATTATGATTGGCCAGTACTTTCTTATAAGTATTGGCAACTGAATGGTACATAGCAACAATATAGTTAGATGGAATTCCCGTTTATTATACAAAGGGACACTTAAACAATTGGAAGTAGATTTGAAATGTGGTGCGAGATCTGATATTTTACATACATAGTCCTACCACTGATGTATATATTGTAACTTTTTCACCATTCCATATCTTGTTTACAAGCACACTGTAGTTTCATTGCCAAACACTTTAAAAATGCCTAAAGTTTGTCACACTACCTTTAGATAATGGAAATCTTACGATTTCAGCTTTATTTGTACATAATCGACGTTTACGGCATGCACAAGAGTATCCAGTCATGTGCATTTTCACATTTTTTTTTCAAACAGGTGAAAATTTTTAAATACAAAAAAAAGTACCGGAGTTACAAAAAAAAGAACAGCAAATTCCGTTATGCTGCACGCGTGTTTCAAGGAATAACCTCTCATAGGCAGCATTAAAATCAAAAGTTATGGAAAGCCATAATCCAAAATTATTACAAACAGAAGAACTTATTTCCAAAAATATCGTAATAGGAAGCCAAATCCAGTACCAAGGACATCTACCGAGTGCCATACACGGAATGAAGCCTCAGTCCAAAGATATAATATTCGCACACCAAACGAATGCTTAATTATGTTATAGGACTATTTTATTGGTGGCCCACATCTACAGTTTTCAGTGATTGATTGTTCTATTTTAAGGGCGACTAATTAACTTGATGAAATAGATGAACCGAGTTGGCCTATCTAATAATAGCAGGGTGTACTCGTTCGGGGTTAATAATTTTATTCCACGGATTTTTTGTTTCTAAATATGGAATAGAAACTATAGCAATACACTAACAATTTCTTTCTAATATTTCTTTTGTGTTTCATGGATGCATATTTCAACTACATGTTGGGGTAATTTGTTGAATTATTTCATTAACGGGTATGGTTTTTTTTTCGTGAATTAAAAGGGGGACCAAACACATTGTAAAAGTCAAAGTGAGACTTGATTATCATCTGACTGAAGGTAATACCTGCCAATACCTATTTCAGAATGGCCCAGTCTTGTCGATAATTTTGCGCCGAAAGCATTATCCCTTTAAAAGCATGGATCATTTTTAATAAGTTTTTTTTATCCATATGTATTGAAAATCATCAAATTAAAAGTGGTTCTAGAAGTGTATAATATTTTTACACAACCACGCAAAATCCGGTGCCAAAATATGCAGTTAAAGTCAACAGAATATCTGAAGGAAGTGAAACAGACTTTAATGGTATTTAAGTTAATTTGAAAATAACGAGATACATGGGCATGTGAGCTATTAAAAGGGATAAATTTAAAATCTAAAATATGACGTAACGTACAAAAAACACATGGCGAAATAAAAGAATAGAAACAATAAAAAGGTCGACCTTTTTTATTGTTTCTATTCTTTTATTTTGCCATGTGTTATTTGTACTTTACGTCATATTTTAGATTTCAAATTCATCCCTTTTAACAGCTCACGTGCTCATGTATCTCGTTATTTTGTTATTTGCCTTGAGAGCTGTTTCGCATTTTGTTTTGTATTTAAGTAAATTTGGTTGTCTTTTCCAGTTCGTATAAGAAATGTTTTAAATGCAATTATTTTTTTTTTTTGCACTGTTATCATGAATAAACAAACTTCATGCTTAGAACTACTCATACACTTTGCCTAGGTATTTCTCAGGTATTTTTATATTTTGACATTGATTTTCACAACACGTTGTGCATATCAATCACAGTGAAATCAATGTCCAAATATCATGAATATATTGCTAAGGTCAAACTAGTGGCAACACTTTCACTTAATCCAAATCAAGATTAACAACCCAAGCTAACATTCTGTTTTTGACTCATCACCTTAAAAAGACTACACAGTATATATGTATCAAACGGAAAAGATGACAATTGTAAAAGTTGTTGTCCTGTAAACGACCGTTTATGTGGGTGTGGATAACCATCGAGTTAGAGTTAGAGTTAAAGTTAGAGTTACAGTTCGAGTTAAAGTTCGAGTTCGAGTTACAGTTCGAGTTAAAGTTCGAGTTACAGTTCGAGTTAAAAGTCGAGTTCGAGTTAATATTCGAGTCAACTCGAAAAATGGATTATAATTTCAACTATCGGGTTAAACGTCGAGTTACGTAACTAGAGGCTCCCAGGAGCCTGTATCGCTCACCTGGCTTTCAGTTGCCACAATGAAGCTAATTTACATTTTAAGTTACACAAATGTATACAGTTGAAGTTAAGTCTCTCAAACTTTGTTAGCTCAAACACCACCAATATCTTAAACTGTATTTAAAGTCTGATCTTGTTTTACT
This sequence comes from Modiolus philippinarum, assembly GCA_002080025.1. Classification (NCBI taxonomy): domain Eukaryota; kingdom Metazoa; phylum Mollusca; class Bivalvia; order Mytilida; family Modiolidae; genus Modiolus; species Modiolus philippinarum. The sequence goes on along the minus strand of MJUU01037416.1, from coordinate 118,671 downwards.
ATATTTCTTTGTTGCCCATTTTTGACAAAAATGTACTTGTGACCACTTTCCACACCACTTTTGAGGTTGAGACATAATTCTGTAAATGGCGGTCAACAACAATTTTTAAAACCTGGACTGGGTTGCACAATCGTCAATTAAATTAATTGACGTTTAAATTTGAAGTGTAAATTAAATCCTTAACAAATTCAACCAAATTAATTTACACTTAAAATTTAAACGTCAATTAACTTTAATTGACGTTTGTGCAACCCAGTCCACATTTTTAAGTTACCACATCAATATTTATTTGGAAACCAAATTTCTCTGAAATAGGAAAATGTTGAATTTTCCCTCATTTTGGTGGCCATTTTGAAAATGGCGGTCAACAAACAATTTTCCATACGACTTTTGAAGTCGCAACATCAATATCCACTTGGACACCAAATTTCATTGAAATCAGACAATGTTGAATTTTCCCGTCTTTTTTGGCAGCCATTTTAAAATGGCCGTCAGCGAAAAATTCTTAACATCAGTTTTGAATTCACAACATCAATATCCACTTGGAAACCAAATTTCATTGAAATTAGACAATATTGAATTTTCCCGCCTTTTTGACGGCCATTTTGAAATGGCGGTGAACAAATAATTTTTAACATTGGTTTGAATTTGCGACATCAATACCCATTTGGAAACCAAATTCCATTGAAATTGGACAATGTTAAATTTTTCCGCCTTTTTTGGCGGCCATTTTGAAAATGCGGTCAACTAACAATTTTTAGTATCTGTTTTGAAGTCGCAACATCAATATCCACTTGAAAACCAAATTTCATTGAAATCGGACAATGTTAAATTTTCCCGCCTTTTGTGGGCGGCCATTTTGAAAATGGTGGTCAATGAACAATTTTATACACCAGTTTACAAGTTGCCATAGCATGGCAAACATTTTAATTAATTTACACTAAACCTTCATCTTCTCTAGTTATGGATATAAAAGATGACAAAATATGAAAATTCGAAAATTCCATGAAAAAGGGCAACAACTCCTACAAAGNCTGTAAATTTACTTTCTGCATATGCGCATTTCGACAACTTATGTCTCATCAGTGCAGATAAAATCTAAACGTTTGGAAGACCAAAAACTCAAAGATGTTTAAAAACTGACAGAGAACAAAAAACCAAAGTGATCTAAATGTAAAGCCAATATGCTGAACCATGGCAAACATTTTAATCAATTTACACTAAACCTTCATCTTCTCTAGTTATGGATATAAATAACTAAATACCGAAGTTACTGTAAATTTACTTTCTGCATGATGCGCATTTCGACAACTTATGTCTCATCAGTGCAGATAAAATCTAAACGTTTGGAAGACCAAAAACTCAAAGATGTTTAAAAACTGACAGAGAACAAAAAACCAAAGTGATCTAAATGTAAAGCCAAAATCAGCTAAGGACAGAGCTTTGCACGAGGGAGATACTCCTTAGTTTTCAATAAAATTTACCAAAATTTTAGATATTGTAAGGTTTCATAAATAATCGGCTTTCGGGTCAGCACCGAGGTACTGACTACTGGGCTGGTGAATACCCTCGGGGACTAACAGTCCACCAGCAGTGGCATCGACCCAGTGGTAACAAATAACTAAATACCGAAGTTACTGTAAATCTACTTTCTGCATATGCGCATTTCGACAACTTATGTCTCATCAGTGCAGATAAAATCTAAACGTTATAAAAGATGACAAAATATGAAAATTCGAAAATTCCATGAAAAAGGGCAACAAATCCTACAAAAATTATTGGATTTTCTTCAAAATTTCAGGGTGGGTAGATCTTGATATGCTGAACCTTTTTGCAATTTACACTTGACCTCTATCTGTTACACTTTTTAAAATAAAAATATATGTATATTAAAATTTAGAAAATTTACGGATAAAGGGCAATAACTCCAACACTAGATTTCGGATTTTCTTTAAAATTGCAGGGCGGGTAGATATTACATGCTGATTATTTTCACATCCAATCAAAATTTTGATATCTGTAACGGTTTTTGAGTTATTTACAAAAAATGCAACTTACCCCATTGTTCTATTTTTATTAACAGCAGCCATGTTGCTTGGTTTTCAGACTAATCGAACACAATTTTGAAACTGTTTACCCTAGTGATGATTCAGGTCAAGTTTGGTAACAATTGGCCTAGTGGCTTCTGAGGAGAAAATTTTTTAAATTGATGACAAAAAGTATCAAATTTCTTAAATTTGTCCAATAAAGGGCAAAACCTCCTATATGGGTAGTGAGATTTTCTTCAAGATTTCAGGGTGGGTAGATCTTGATATGCTGAATATTTTTGCAATACAAAGTTGACCTCTATCTGTTATAGTTTTTGCGATAAAAAATAAAGAACATCAAAATTTTGAAATTTTCACAGAAAAAGGGCAATAACTCTTAGACGGGTTTATGGATTTTCTTCAAAATTGCAGGGCAGGTAGATCTTGTCATGCTGATCACTTTAACCGCGTGTCAGATTTTTGATATCTGTAATGGTTTTTGAGTTATTTGCCAAAAACAGCAAATTACCCCCTATGTGCCATTTTTAGTAACGGTAGCCATGTTGTTCGGTCCTCGGACTAATCGAACACAATTTTCAATCTATATACCCTGGTGATGATTCAGGCCAAGTTTGCCTCAAATCCGACGGACGCCAAGTGATGGCAATAGCTCACATGGCCTTTTAGGCCAGGTGAGCTAAAAATCTAAGAATACTTAATAAAATGCGTGTGTCAATGTTGGCAAGGAATGGACACGCATTATACACGTTTTTCAGAAAAAAAATCTGAAAAGATTACCCAACTGACCCATTTCAATACTTGTTGTTATAAAATTTCATGCGAAAGAAATAATAACACAATCAATCAATTTAAATAATAATGATAGTATATATACTATTGTTTTACCACGATGCACAGCCAAATGATTGCAAAAGGTATGGAGTGGCGGTGCCGTCATCGTCATATTGGCATATTTCAATATGTTTATATTAATTCTAATTATCATTTGTATAACATTTAACAATTTAAAAAAAGAAAGTTAATAAGTAAAAATTTCACAATGAAAAGAAATCATTTTTGGAAACAGGGATGCACAGCGAGGAAGAACATGAACAAGAATCAAGCTTTCTCCACGTATGTCTGAAAATCAGCCCAAAATGAATCGGAAGGTTTTCGTCGTTTCCTCTCCTGGAACCGAACCTTTTTATTGCGCCGTGCGAAATATGCAGACAAGTTCCATGACTCCAACTTTTCTTTTTGAAAAGATTAAAACTGCTATTAAAAGATTCAAAACTCTGCCTTTTTATTTTTAAATTCAACTTAATGAGTGTATCATTCTCTCTTGATATTTATATAAGTTCGGTCTGGTTTATAGCGTACCAGACAGTTTTTGATGTATCAGTTAAGGTATGGAGATGTTTGTTAGTTTGGAACAGTTTACATAGCATCGGACTTGTTGAAATCGAAAACAAAGATCTCGGAATCATGTGCGTAAGTGCTACACAAATGTATATAATTTCGTACCGATCTTAATCGGCCGTTCTCAAATTTTGTTTGTGCAGTTTAGAGTCTTGTAGGAAGTTCTTATTGGGGTTAATAATAAAGGTAGATCTAGTTGATTTTTTGTGAATTTTTGCCTAATTTTTGCATGAAATTATTTCCTTTTTCAAGAAAAGACCAGGGTTTCAACCCCAGAATGCTCATCTTCTGGAAACGCATTTTAGGAGGTTATCCTGGCCTGTTAGATGCATTTTAATTGGTGGCACAATTTACAAACTTGCCCTATTGGTAAGATATTTTCAAATTCGTAAAGACATTATTTTTATCGCCTGACCCGAAAAATTGGCGTCGAATCCCGGGCGTCGGCTATTGCCATCACTTGGGATCCGTAATCCATTGTCCGGTGTCAACTTTTGATATTTCCTCTGAAACCACTGATGCCAATTCAACAAAACTTTACAGGCGAGATATATGAAAAGTCTCTATCAAAACTGCACATTTCCTTCAGATCCTATTAAAAATGTGGCTGCCAGCGAGGGACATTAGATTGCTAATGTTACTAGTATTATAAAAAAAAAAGAAAAAAGAAAAAGAAAAAAAAAAACATGCCCGCCAGCGCGGAACATAGTTAAACTTAAGACTTATGGTGAAAATCATATTTTGATCATTTGCTTTGAAACAATATGCATTCAAGTAAGTTTTAGCAAACACTCAATTGTACTCGGATTATTAACGTTCAACTTCAGTTCTAACTTGACAAGTGTAATGAATGTAATTCTGAAATTGATTAAACATGTACTGAATCAGTGAAAAATAGAAATGCGATGATAATTTGCATGCTGACATTGCTTAGAAGCAATTTTCGGGTGGGAGATACAGGCTATGTGTCTGGGCCTTTTGATTTTATATTGGACAAACTAAGGAACTCACCTTATACAAAGATATCTCCCTGGTGAAGTCTTCATGTTGTTTGGAATGCACGGTTCTTGAGAGTCGATGTATATTTAAATCAAAACAGAATCTCTGGCTGGGCTGTCTCTTGGCCATTGTTTAAATTCGAAAGACCAACTCTTTGAACGGAAAGCAGAATTTGTACATTTTTTCTTAGTCCATAAAACTATTTTTTTATATCAAAGTATGAAATTATTAAAAGCTTGAGTTTTGTTTGTGTTAGTCATCACTTCGACAACTTTTTAGAACAAAAATTGCATACTCTTGGACTTTACTTGAAGAACACCCAGTAGAAGTGCAAAATTAATGTGGATAATATCACAGAAAAGGGGTTTCCAGACAATAATATATTGTCAAATGCATCTCGACTATCCTTTCGGTCTTTTTGAGAACATTCCTGATCTACTCTTTAGTCATTAACCATCACTTCAGAAATAAGACAAGCAAATAACTGTGAATTAAATCTTAACTCGAACTTTAACTCGAATCTTTACTCGAACTTTAACTCGAATCTTAAGGCTAACTCGATACGTAACTCAATATATGTTACTAGAAAAACAACAAAATTCGAGTTAAATATAACTCGACTTTTAACTCGAACTGAAACTCGAACTTTAACTCGAACTATTAATCGAACTCGAACTTTAACTCGAACTGTAACTCGAACTTTAACTCTAACTCTAACTCGAATTACTCGAACTCGATGGTTATCCACACCCCGTTTATGTACGCGTGGGGTGTAAACTTTTGACTTCGTTTCAATACAAGTTTTGCCACTTGGTTGACCGTAGCAATATAATATTTGCACACCAAACGAATTGGTGGCTCACATCATTACAGTAACTAGGGTATGGGTTTCAGTGATATCTTGGTAATAATTCGTGTACATGTTTTGGACCCAAATCCGCACGCCCCGGTTCAGTCCTTAGATAGTTCCCATCCCCTTTTCCATGTAGATAATTCTCCTTTAACAATTATAATTAAATCTATTATGTTTTCTATTTTAATTAATAGCCTGTTATATTCCCATATTTGATGATTAAATAATTTCTGGTTGCGGGAAATGTCGGACATGTTTTAGCATTTTCGCATCCTTTGTCCGGGATGATGTGACGTACATGTAATGTGCCATGCTAACGTTGTATATACGTTTTTTCGGATGTAATTACAAGATTGATCTAACACGTTTTTAGTTTTTGAATGTCATGTGAGTTGAGTTATGGTTCCCCAGCCGAGTACGCAACATGGTGGAGAACTTCAAAGATCTGTACTGTAGTGTAGGTAATCGAACAAATAGTGATTTGTGATGAGCTTTGCTACGTTGCAAAGACAAATTGACAGACTTGAGCATTGATCAAACACTGCCCACATTTCCAAAGTTCCGATAGTGTTATCAGACAGTAAGGCTTCGTTTTTGGAAAACCAAGTAAATCGTGGTATTGAACGTAATATTTAATGGTGGTATCAAAGGGGTGCAAAGTGTAAACAACAGTATGATTTTCTAGTCGCAGAATCGCACGTCCTGTATATTTGGATCGGATCATGCGATCTGACTACCACCGTATTCTATCTACTGTTATAACACAAGAGGCGGACATGAGGTACATTTCAGTCCAGTAGAATCACGAGGTTTTAGGAGAGAAGATTTCAAACTTAATGACCAAATCGAAGAGGTAAATCGTTTTGTAAGAGACACTAACCGGCTATTGCACAAAACTTCACCCCGTTTTTCTTTTATAGACCTTGAGCATGGCAGAAGATCTAGATACAGCCGACACACAAGAATTAGTTATCGTTTTGAGGCATTATACAATGACGGCATTCACCCATGCCCGATCTTAGCCCGATATTGGTTGTTACAGTTAATCAAGCTGATTGTTAGAGATTGTCATGATTGTGTTTAATAAATATATTTTTATGTGACATAGACTTTAGCAATTTTCTCAATTAATTTTTCTTGGTCGGGATTGCCCTACCATATCACCAGTCAAATACCTGTGCGAATGTGCTCATTACATGAAAAGTGACGTACTTTGAAAATTTTGTGTTTTTTTATGCCGGCTGAATAAAACTGATGATGTTTTTGTTCGTTAATATTTCTGAATTTCTTGGTAAGGATTGCCTTACCAGATAATTGTATGTGGTTTCAAATTTAATGACTTTATTTGAGTCATTATTGAGACTTTATTTTTGATCAATTGCTTTTTTATTATGAATAGTCAGTCTTCACTGTCAATCAATGATTCCGATAGTGAATATTTTCGCATCCTTTGTCCGGGATGTGACGTACATGTTATGTGCCATGCTAACGTTGTATATGTTACAGTGAATTTGTAAAATTAGTGATTTTGTAAAATCCCTGAAATAATTAGTGATTTTGTAAAACCACTGACCATTTTAGTCATTTTATAAAATCCCGGAAATTGTCAGGGATTTTGTAAAATCCCTGAAATTATTGTTAGGGATTTTACAAAATCACTGATTAAACATTTGAAATAGAATGTTAAATTTTTTTAGGAAGATGTTGGTGTATTTAAATAAATTTCCAAACAGAAGTAATTATTATAGGTGTACAAAACGGAAATATATTAACAGATTTTGCACAAAAGTATTCGCACACCAATTTTTCTACCCTAAATACCGTAATTTGTTTAACTCTAAATTTAAAAAATAATATTGTGAAAATATTTCGTAATTGATTACATTGAAATTCGCGCAATCAAACTCAGAATGATGTGCAGTTTAATTGTTTATTTAGGCAATATTTTAACCTATGGTGTCAAAAATAAAGAATGTAAGTAAAACAATTCAAAATTTATTATGACTATTCTTTGTGAAAATAAAATTCTGACGCCAAAATTTAACTTTCTTGTAGATTAGGACCAAAATAACAAAATATTTAACAATTTATGTAACAAATGCAATTCTAAAACCTGAGTATAGATATGAAAAGTTTGTTATTCACATGTTTTATCTGTCATAAACTTGAATAGTAAAAACCTGATTTAGAAATAACTAAACAATAATACAAAAGTAAGTTCAGGAAGGCCCAAAATCATCCAGATATTTTCATGGATTCATCTTAATTCATGAGATTTCAATTGAGTCACATTATATTCTAGCCTTAGCATTTTTTATTAAGATGGTTATTTTTACTGTATCTGGATACAGGAGACAGTCATATATCAAGTTTCACTGAATTTCCACTCTAAAAACTGTTTTAATTTTAGTACTGGCGGGTGAATTTTATGTCTTATCTTATGTATCATTTATGAAAAATGCTGTAAATTTTGAAGAAAATGACCATAATTTGGAAACTATCAAATTGACATTTTTTGGGAGGGGTTGAAGAACAATCGGAACATCTAGGATATTTTTTTTATTATGGACTAAACAGTGGTGTACAGTGTGAGATGACCCATGTAAAAATTTTGGTACAAGATAATACATAGTAGTTGCATGTTTTATTCTAAAGTTATACGTTGATAGCTTAATATTTGTTTTCATACTTTTAGCTTTAAGAAAATAATACCAGCTCATCGTTTCTTAACATTGATTCAAGAGCCATACTGCATCGAACTTAAAATTCTCTGAAATTCTGAATAATTAAAAACTTTAAGTTCGGTCTTATCAATTACCATTGTTGATTTTTTTTTATGTTTTTATTTAAAGTAAGGATATTTGATAGATTTATCAAAGATTATTAAGATGCTAAATATTTTAAACATTCTGTTTGCTATAAAATATCTGAAAATCATTTTACAAATTCCTCAAATATGACCAGGGAATCATTAAAATAATGATTGATTTTTTCAGGGATTTTGTAAAATCCCTGGTTTTAATTAGGGATTTTACAAACCCACTGAACAATTTAGTGATTTTACAAAATCCCTGAATTATCAGTGATTTTACAAATTCCCTGATTTCACAAATTCACTGTAACATATATACGTTTTTCGGATGTAATTACAAGATTTATCTAACACGTTTTTAGTTTTTGAATGTCATGTGAGTTGAAATATGGTTCCCCAGCCGAGTACGCAACAAGCCATCAACATGATCAACATGTATAGTACTAAATTTAACTTTCCTCATACGAGTACTTGGTTTTTAAAATAGAATCTAAACCCAAACGCCATTTTGATTCTGATAAGAGGTTGATCAAGAAAAATAGTTAATAGTAAGTTCATGATCATTGTTGATAATATTTTTTAATTCATTCACAATATAAAAGATTGTTTTCTTTTCTCCTTTAACAGCTTTATTATTGCCATCGCTTGGTATTCGTCCTGACTGCTCTCCCGCCTTGATCTTGTTCGTTTACTGCAAATTGCTCTAATGAAAGTGCTGATTAAACTTCGTTTTACTGATACCCTAATTAATAAGTAAAGAATCAATCCTAAGGAACGATTTTGTAGTAATCTGATAACCCTCATTCGAATAATGGTCTTCTGTGTATTATTCAAATGTACGATAGGTCCATTTTCAAAATATATTGTCAGCTATCTTAGAAAAGGTAACAACATAAAAAACGGTTATGGTGCATTACATGATACCCCGCCACGTTTCACAAAATTACAAAGTTTCAAGGAGATAACATATAGACTCCTGAACCGAAAATCGAATTTGGTTTGCGTTTTGTGGTAAACAATTTACATACCAAGTTACAAGACCATGTCATATTTCGTTATCAAGTTACCAGTCGGAAACGTCGAACGAATAAACAGACGGACGGACCTACGGACGGACACTCGATTTAAGGTATAATATAATACTTCGCCACTACATGTGACAGTTTATAAAAATCACAAACTTTCAAGGGCACAACAAAAGCACTTTTTTTATTATATTTTGTTAAAATTCTTCAAGCGATTCCCGAGGAGAATATTTTCAAATGCATTCCCCCACTATAATAAGTATTTTCCCTGCTGACGGCCAATTTTTGATGAGAACACAAACTTTGGAAAGAATTTAATTAAATTGTTAAAACAGTTTCCTTGGAGATCTTTGAATGCTATTTCCTTAGGCTCCTTTGTTAAACTATATTAACCACTGGTGGCCATTTTGAATGAGATATCAACATTGAAATTACAAACTTTGAAAAGGACCATCCGAGAACAATCATGTTCAAATTTATTCAAATTTTTAATCTTCATCTTATTGCTAAGGTCAACCAAGTGGCAAAACTTTCACTTACTCGAAATCAAGATTCACAACCCAAGCTTACATTCTGTTTTTGACCCATCACCTTAAAAAGACTACACAGTATAAAAGTATCAAACGGAAAAGATGACAATTGTATACATTGTTGTCCTTTCAACGACCGTTTATGTACGCGTGGGTTGTAAACTTTTGACTTCGTTTCAGTACAAGCTTTGCCACTTGCTTGACCGTAGCAATAATTATGCTTCTATTTTGAATATAGTTGAAGATAATAAACAAAATCGAAACTTTTACGGAAAAAAGGCTGGATATTCTTCAAAATCGCAGGGTAGACAGATCTTGGCATGCTATTTTTTTTTAATCCGTATCAAATTTTGGATCTCTGTAACAGTTTTCGGGTTATTTGCAAAAAAGCTGTTTACTAATATGTTCTAATTTTAGTAGTAACAGTGGCTACGCTGTTCAGTCTACGAAAAATCACAAACTTCAAAGTAGATATCCAGGAATTGATTCAGGCTTATTTTGGTTAGTTTTATCCCAGCAGTTTCTGAGGAGAAGATCTTTGAAAACAGTTAACGGACGACGACGCCGAACGGCGATGACGCCGGATGCATAGTGATGGCAATAGCTCAAAAGTAAAAATTGATATTTAACTTAACTGTTTTAAATAACAAATTACCGAAGTTACTGTGAATTTTGTTTCTGCATATGCATAATTGATATTCAATATTTTCAAAACACACATGTTAAATTCTTCCAACTACGAAGCTCGAAAATAAATATATCTCCACGTACAAAATGTTCACAGTAAAGTACCATGCATAGTTTTATTAAATATTTCGAATTTCAACATAGAGATATATCATCTATGAGAGCCGTAGGGGGGGGGGGGGGGGTGTCGCTGATTGTTTTTAGAAAAAAAAATCTTACCCCGATAGTTGCCCCCCAAAAAATCTCTAACCAGCACCTGGGTTTGAGAAAAGGGTAATCTGTTACTGACTTTGTCCAGTAGAAAAAAACTGTCTCAACAAAACTTCCTAGCATATATATAGGAATTAATTTCCGAAATGGCCATACAGCTCATTAAAATGAATATTAGTTGGAGTAAACATATGTGTTATGGTCTCATGTTCATTAACTCCATATCTTTTCGTAAAATATATATGTAATTTTTAATTTGTAAAGCATTTCCTAGCTCGGAGGTAATTGTGCCTTAGGGAAGATAGCTTTGCACTAACTGTATATCAATCTTTAAATAAAACATTTTATTCATTTATTATTTAACTTTCGTCAAGGTATCAGAAAAAAGAAACCTAAATGTATCTGATAAAGTTTACAAACCATTCGTTTTCTTTGCTCTCCAGTAAGATGACATTTCAAAGTAGTTCGTCTATCCAATATAAGTTATCATGCATTGAACCAACTAACATGATTATTTAGATAGTGTCGAAAATTGTTGAACGGTAAGGCGTCAGCCGCACCGTTCAACCGTTTTCGACACTATCTAAATAATCATGTTAGTTGGTTCAATGCATGATAACATTTTTGTGCGGTTATGCTAACCACAGTTTGCATTAAACTACGAAAACGATAATTACAAAATGACCTACATTTAACTACACGATTCTAAAAATAAACACTATACCAACTGACAGCGTAACATGAACAATACACAACTGAGTGATTTATTGATTTTTCAAGTTGTATAAAGATAACGTTTTCGAAATACACTGAGACTGAAATCTTTGAAAATGAACGCAGACAAAACATTTCATATAATTTACATGTTATTCCAAATATAGGTGTTTTTCGTATTTTAATTTTCAGGCTGAAATAACTGTTACATTACGTAGAAGTAAATATGTTTATTTATCTATGCTTACTGCATGTTTGTTAATGTGAAACACTACATTATCACGATTTTTGATTTTCTTGTTGTGTATGGCGGACATGGTTATTTAGCAGGTGGTTAATCAGCCAATAGAATCCAAGTTTACATCCGCATAACCGCACAATAGATGGTAAAACGTTTGGTTTCTGAAGTCTCTTTGATTGAATCAATATGTTTGTTTTATATTTCGTGCAAAGTTATATTAAGGTAAATTGCAGATCACATTCAAATTTATGTAAAATTTTAATTGTGGTCCTTGAAAAATATTATGCTCATGTTTGTTTAGCCTGCAACGCTGGTATTGTAAACTATTTTCTAAAACCTTAATTAATAATACTTCACAAATTATCTTTCGTCCACAGATACCTTATGTTTGTAACATTTCAGCATTACATAGTTACACACTAAAGTCCATAAATTTACAAGTAACTATAATATATATAGCTTCATCCACTTCATGGCATTTGACAGTCAGGTGTATTTGGATATAGCTTTACATTCAAATTGATTTCTTGGGAACTGTAATGAAGAGGCTTCCCATATTTGGTCTGTTGTTACATCATGGTGGGCGCATACCAGTCTGATAACAGTCACATAAAGTTCATGGTTTAATGACTTTGTTAATATTTTAAATGACATTAGATACCATTCTTTAAGCGTTCTGTTGGCATATGAATAAGCACGCGTTATTTTCTTTATTAATACTTTAGGAAAGTTGTATAGTGTGCTATTTATTACCTATTTATAGTTATAAAATAAATAAAGATCGGCTATAAATAGACACATATTTTATGGATAAACAAGACATCAATATTTCAAGATTTTTTTACTATAGATTCAAGGATCGGTAGAAATAATTCTAACATAATTTTTGTCTTTTCTTTTCGTTGCATGCATGTTCCTGCATATGTTCATTTGATGTTACTTTCACTTTGACAATGATACTCGTGCATATCGAACTTTTGTGAAATGTAGACCCCGTAAGAAGGGGCAAACGTAACATCTCTGTCGAGATGTGGAAAATTGACTATAGGGAAGGAGAAATCATCCCATTTATCATAAACCTTAGTGTTTAACTTTCCTTGATTTATTGATATATCAAGATCAAGAAAAGGAATATAATCACTGCTGCTATTGGATTTATTTAAAGTAAGTGCAGGATAAATTTCATCTGTAAATTTAGAAAATTCAGGATTGTTTAAAGCCACAATATCGTCCAAATATCTATATGTATTGTTAAATTTATCCACTTATTGTTAAATTTATAAGTTGTTCATTTGCAGAAATGGAATTTACATGATTTGTCTGTAAAACGGGGGCTTAAATAAAGAGTTTTGGCTATTGTTTATCTTTTTTCCTTGACTAGTCTGTGTATGAACCTGATCTCTTACGAATAAATCATTGGAAATAAATCAGCACCATAAGTGTGAAAAAGAAAGGAAATGGGGTAAATGTCAAGGAGACAACATCCCATATCCAGGTTAAAACGACCCAAAACAAAACATCTAGGGGTCACCATATGGTCTTCAACACAGTGAGGAACCTCACACCATATAGTAAGCCCTTAATGGCCCCGAAAGGTAAAAAAGTGAATAAATCAATGGAAACAAACCACATCCAATAACCCAAATATCAAGAAACTTAAATTTTTTAAGAAGACAAGGACAAGCCAATGACCAACATATTCCTGACTTGGGACAGGCGCAAAAATTGCGGTGGGGGTTTAACTCGTTTTCTTGGATCCAAACCCTCCCCCTATGTGTGGTGAATGGCTAAAAAATAAATACACAAAAAGACTCACAGTAAAAATCAAACTAGAAAAAAGTCCAACTTATAAAGACGAGTACCCTTACAATGAAGTACATAAAACATGAAGACAATACACACAGGTACTGTCCGGACAAATGCTCGCAGTTACTGACAGCTAGCTAAGGACATAATTTCCGTTGACTATGATATCAAGCCATCTTACATATAAAACTTCAATTGAAATACTTCTAAATAGATTTGGTATAACAACGTCATCAATTATGAAAGAATAACATGATATTGTGCAATGCCAAATACTGCCAATATGAAAAATTGTTTAAATTTAGTTATGGTGTAAAGCATTTAGGAGATGATCAATATTTTTGCCAACAAAAACCAGAAGTAACGATTTAACAACAATGCTGTAATTATATCCTTTATGAATAAGTTTGTTCAACGGATGAATAAGTTTTGAAAGACAATTTTTGAATTTATGCGCTTTGTAAATGATATTGCCATAGAAGTTTGGATGTGAAATGCCCTGATGTATAAGAGCCCTGCATGTAGAACCAAATAAGAGAGAGAGATTAATAAGTCAATGTTTTTATAATAAAATTTAGAGAATGTTTTTATCAATTTATGATATCTAAACCCTTGATGCAGAAGTTTTTCAGTGAGACAAAGATTTCGCTCGTTGAAGTCAGAAACATCACTACAAACTCGTGCATATCTAACTTTTGTGAAATGTAGACCCCGTTAGAAGGGGCAAACGGAACATCGCTGTCGAGATGGGAAAAATTGACTATAGGGAAGGAGAAATCATCCCTCTTATCATAAACCTTAGTGTTTAACTTTCCTTGATTTATTGATATATCAAGATCAAGAAAAGGAGTATAATCACTGCTGCTATTGGATTTATTTAAAGTAAGTTCTGCAGGATAAATTTCATCTGTAAATTTAGAAAATTCAGGATTGTTTAAAGCCAAAATATCGTCCAAATATCTATATGTATTGTTAAATTTATCCACTTATTGTTAAATTTATAAGTTGTTCATTTGCAGAAATGGAATTTACATGATTTGTCTGTAAAACGGGGGCTAAATAAAGAGTTTTAGCTATTGTTTATCTTTTTTCCTTAACTAGTCCGTGTATGAACCTGATCTCTTACGAATAAAAGAATAAAGTAACTTCATAATTGGAAATAAATCAGCACCATAAGTGTGAAAAAGAAAGGAAATGGGGTAAATGTCAAGGAGACAACATCCCATATCCAGGTTAAACGACCCAAAACAAAACATCTAGGGGTCACCATATGGTCTTCAACACAGTGAGGAACCTCACACCATATAGTAAGCCCTAAATGGCCCGAAAGGTAAAAAAGTGAATAAATCAATGGAAACAAACCACATCCAGTAACCCAAATATCAAGAAACTTAAATTCTATAAGAAGACAAGGACAAGCCAATGACCAACATATTCCTGACTTGGGACAGGCGCAAAAATTGCGGTGGGGGTTAAACTCGTTTTCTTGGATCCAAACCCTCCACCTATGTGTGGTGAATGGCTAAAAATAAATACACAAAAAGACTCACAGTAAAAATCAAACTAGAAAAAAGTCCAACTTATCAAGACGAGTACCCTTACAATGAAGTACATAAAACATGAAGACAATACACACAGGTACTGTCCGGACAAATGCTCGCAGTTACTGACAGCTAGCTAAGGACATAATTTCCGTTGACTATGATATCAAGCCTTCTTACATATGAAATTGCAATTGAAATACTTCTTAATTGATTTGGTATAACAACATCATCAATTATGAAAGAAGAACATGATATTGTGAAATGCCAAATACTGCCAATATGAAAAATTGTTTAAATTTAGTTATGGTGTAAAGCATTTAGGAGATGATCATTTTTTTTTTTTGCCAACAAAAACCAGAAGTAAAGATTTAACAACAATGCTGTATTTATATCCTTTATGAATAAGTTTGTTCAACGGATTAATAAGTTTGGAAGGACAATTTTTGAATTTATGCGCTTTGTAAATGATATTACCATAGAAGTGTATGTCATAAGTATCATTGGTGTCAAATAGAATAAAAATCATAAGTATCATTCGTGTCAAATAGAATAAAAAGATTACTGGAAACACCTACAATGGCCGAAAAACATAATTTTTCAAGTTTACGTAAAATCCGCTTGAGTCCCTACAAGATCTGGTATGAACACCCCATAGTGTCCAATGTTAAAATAAGTTCCCTTTTTGTGGTTATGTTTCATGACGGATCTGCACCAAAGTATCAAAACTTTGCCAGCAATTACGTTATTGAAGAGAAATCGCAAAGTTGTCCTGTCTCCTCACTGCACTGTCTTTATAATTTGGCATATATTAAGATGTACTAGAATTCCAAGAAATGACTGATCTTCGGGAGTTTCGAAAAAATTCACCAAAACATTCCCTATTTCAAAATGCAGTAACAAAAATGTAATTGCTGAAATGTATTTCAATCACGATATCATGTAAAATGTAAATATTAATTTAAGTACTAAGTGATTTGTAAAAAAAAATGTCAACGTGACCTAATTGCAACTACCACAAATGGGTATTGCGTGATTTCCAAATTGATTACTTTGAAGCAAAACCACCTGATTGTGCTTGCTCCTCTTCCCCATTCAATTATAATCCGGCTGGACACTTGGTGATCTATATATCGTATACAACCTCAAACTACGAGATATCTTCTCAAAAGGTCATGTCTTTTGATTTCGATTTTGGAAATACCACTCCTTTGTTCCTTCGGTATTCTACTGTCGTTGTTTTTTAATGGAGGTTACAGGATCCGTTATACACAATATATTTCCTTAAATGTAAATTTAGACTTCAGTTGGTGAGTAAATGTCGGTCACAATGACCTAATTTGTATTGGATGCATGCTTCCTGGCTATGGCACATCTGTGTACCAGATAACATGATCTCAGGTCATAACATACACAAGAAAGTATATACATGTAAAACGGAAATGTTAACCAAAGTCGGACATGCCAAAAAGTAGGGCACAGCGAGTGATGCTTGCTTGGTCGCCACAATATATTTGTATCTAAGATCACATGATCCTACTCGTCGCTGATGCTATGTATTGTGTAGGTTTTAAATTAAATTGCACGAGTTGGAATATAATTTATTATCAAGCGTATTTAGGCAGGTATTGCGATTTTAAAGGCGACCGCGTAGCGGAGCCTTTTAAAGAGTTTTTAGTCTTTAAAATCGCTATAACTAGCTAAATTTCACTTGATAATAAGTTTGTACCAGGCTAGCAGCCAATTTCTAGCAGCCTAAAGCTAGCTGCCACTTTTACGGATATGTCTAAAAACCAAATAAACGCATAAGACTATCAACTTTTTAGAAGCTAGCAGCCAAATTGCTGGCAGCCACTTTTCGGGTAAGTATGAAAACCGAAATTTTAAATAAGATCCAAACGGTCATTTAGTGCTAACAAATAATTATTGGAGTAGTTGTACATAATCTATTATCAATAATGCTGATAAAGTTACATTATGGTGGAATTGTGTCATATTTGGGTTAATGAAATCAATATTAGACAATTTATTAAGCAGAAATGCATAAAATCTCGTATATATATTTACATTACGCCAATTTTAGATTTTTTGAAGACATTAAAATATAAATATATTAAATGTAAGACTTTAAGTGAGTCGTTACTTATCTACACGCCAAAATTATAAAAAAAAAACGTGGCGAAGTTTTAAAATTTTTTACCTTTTTTTTTCATTTTTCTTTCTTTTTTGTTGTTTTTTATGCTTTGTTTTTGTGTGAAAATCTGAAAAGTTAAATAATTATGAACGCATGCTAAAGACGACAGAGCCGTGCACAGAGCATTTCAAAAGCCAGGAAAAACCACGTTGCATAATTTCTTATGTACATTTGGAGAAAAAGCCGGTATTTAGTCAGAGCCCACAGTTATCTTCTACCTAATCTCGTTGTCCTCAAATATAGTTCCTAGCTCTCTTGGTGCATTTGATCTTAATGTGTTTCCTTTTCCATTTTTATAAATTTTTGAAGTTTTTAAACAGATCAGGGTATGTATAGGCTTCAAATCCATTGATAAAATTTGTTTTTTCTATATTTAAGCAAATCTTAAATCAAGGCCAGGTAGAAAGTGTATGAATTTTCTCCCTTGGCTTATCGACTTTGGTTCCCTAATGTTGTGAACTGTCAAAAAAGGAGAACCTTCTATGGGGAGAACGTAGATATATCATGGTGTAGAATGTTCTAGTATTTCTGCTTCAGATTCTGCAATATCGACCAAAACTTTGCCTCGGGTGATTTTTTTTCTGGCGAGACAAAATATGGGTGTTTGGGGAGATTTTTCCCATTTTTGGAGACCATCTGTGAGTGAACCGTGCATTTACCCACCTGAGGACTCGGGCTATGGAGAGTATGGGGGCATGTCATTGATATCCTGCGATATCGGTCCAAATTTGCCTCGGGTAGTTTTCTCTGGCGAGGCAAAGTAGAGACATCTTGAAAGGTGAAATTGTTGAGACAACCCATGTTAGACGACCTATAGGAACCGGACCTTGCATTTACCCACCTGGGCAGTCATTGTGTAGAATGTTCTAGTATTTTTGCTTCAGATTCTGCAATATCGACCAAAATTTTGCCTCGGGTGATTTTTTCTGGCGAGACAAAATATGGGTGTTTGGGGAGATTTTTCCCATTTTTGGAAACCATCTGTGAGTGAACCGTGCATTTACCCACCTGAGGACTCGGGCTATGGAGAGTACGGGAGCATGTCATTGATATCCTGCGCTATCGGTTAGAACTTTGGCTCGGGTAGTTTTCTCTGGCGAAGCAAAGTCGAGACATCTTGAAAGGTGAAATTGTTGAGACAACCCTTGTTAGACGACCTATAGGAACCGGACTTTGCATTTACCCACCTGGGCAGTCATGGTGTAGAATGTTCTAGTATTTCTGCTTCAGATTCTGCAATATCGACCAAAATTTTGCCTCGGGTGATTTTTTCTGGCGAGACAAAATATGGGTGTTTGGGGAGATTTTTCCCATTTTTGGAGACCATCTGTGAGTGAACCCTTCATTTACCCACCTGAGGACTCGGAAAAAATCTCCCCAAACACCCATATTTTGTCTCGCCGGAAAAAATCACCTGAGGCAAAGTTTTGGTCGATATTGCAGAATCTGAAGCAGGAAGACTAGAACATTCTACATCATGACTGCCCAGGTGGGTAAATGCAGGGTCCGGTTCCTATAGGTCGTCTAACATGGGTTGTCTCAACAATTTCACCTTTCAAGACGTCTTGACTTTGCCTCGCCAGAGAAAACTACCCGAGGCAAAGTTCGAACCGATATCGCAGGATATCAATGACATGCCCCCATACTCTCCATAGCCCGAGTCCTCCGGTGGGTAAATGCACGGTTCACTCACAGATGGTTTCCAAAAATGGGGAAAATATCCCCAAACACCCATATTTTGTCTCGCCAGAAAAAAAATCACCCGAGGCAAAGTTTTGGTCGATATTGCAGAATCTGAAGAAGAAATACTAGAACATTCTACACCATGACTGCCCAGTTGGGTAAATGCACGGTCCGGTTCCTATAGGTCGTCTAACATGGGTTGTCTCAACAATTTCACCCTTCAAGATGTCTCGACTTTGCCTCGCCAGAGAAAACTACCCGAGGCAAAGTTCGAACCGATAGTGCAGGATATCAATGACATGCCCCCCGTACTCTCCATAGACCGAGTCCTCGGAAACTCCCCAAACACCCGTATTTTGTCTCGCCAGAAAAAATCACCCGAGGCAAAGTTTTGGTCGATATTGCAGAATCTGAAGCAGAAATACTAGAACATTCTTCACCATGACATGTCCTCGTTCTCTCCATAGAAGGTTCTCCTTTTTTGACAGTTCACAACATTAGGGAACCAAAGTCGATAAGCCAAGAGAGAAAATTCATACACTTTCTACCTGGCCTTGATTTAAGATTTGCTTAAATATAGAAAAAAACAAATTTTAACAATGGATTTGAAGCCTATAAATACCCTGATCTGTGTAAAAACTTCAAAAATTTATAAAAATGGAAAAGGAATGGTGAATAAAAGGATATGGAGTAAATGCAAATGAGACAAAGTCTCTACAAATACATGGTAAAAAACAAGCAAAGGAACAACGCTTTTATTGTTGTTCTTCATCTTGAAGTCACCATGAGGCCTTCAACAATGAGCTTTGCTCATACCTCATAGTAAGTTCAAGACGGCCTCTAGCACCGGTTTAAGCGGAATTCTTTGCTAATTGTCGAGCAACGCTACATCCATGTCTTTCTTGGTCATGGGTGCGGGATTGTCAACAAACATCAATTAAACTGACAAAGTGCTCTTACAATCACTGTCATCCTTTGCCCGACAAAAGCACTAGTGTCTTAAGCTAGTGGACAACTACAACATATAGACAAACACAGGGCACTCATCAAGTCGAATGTAAGAAAACTTGGCGTTATAAAATAGTGATATGTGGGCACTTAAAACAGGTGGTCTGGATTACATTTCGAAATTAATAGAACAAATGCCAAAATTTGAAAGTATCAATAGTATATCCATATGATAAATTCTCTCACGCACAAGTACACCATAACTGAAAGATATAGAGAGCATACATTTCTCGCACGGGGAATCTTTTTACGGACTCTACACTGCAGGAGAGACAAACTCCAGTCGTAAATGGTAAATAAAAGGATATGGAGTAAATGCACATGAGACAAAGTCTCTACAAATACATGGTAAAAAACAAGCAAAGGAACAACGCTTTTATTGTTGTTCTTCATCTTGAAGTCACCATGAGGCCTTCAACAATGAGCTTTGCTCATACCTCATAGTAAGTTCAAGACGGCCCCTAGCACCGGTTTAAGGGGAATTCTTTGCTAATTGTCGAGCAACGCAACATTAAGATGAGCTAGGAACTATATTCGAGGACAACGAGATTAGGTAGAAGATAGCTGTGGGCAATATGGTAAATATTGATCTTGAAAATATTTCCAATTTGGCAAAACAATGGCTTGTTAAACTTAATCCAGAAAAAACTGAAATAATGTATTTTGGTGCTACAGGTATCCCGGATGAATTGTGGTTTTCTATCGGAGATACTTGTTTATACCCGGTAGACAGTCACAAACATCTTGGAATCATACTTACTGCATACACGAAATGGCCCAAACATATAAATACAATAGTGTCAAAAGCCAATAAACAAATAGCTGTATTAAGAAAGTTTATATTTCGTTTTTCAAAGCATTTTTCAGAAACTATTAATCTGACATTTATTAGACCGTTACTTGAATATTGTTGTGAAGTTTGGGACAACAGACTTGAGAAAATTCAACTCGAGGCTCGAAGAATCGTGACTGGCCTTACTGCTTATATGCTAGTATTGAATCATTTTATTTAGAAACTGGGTGGGAAAAACTCGCTTCGAGAAGACAACAAAGAAAACTGTTCCTTTTTTACAATATTGTGAATAACAATACACCTGGTTTACTCAATGACTTATTTGCCAATACTGTTAATGAACGCAGTAATTATAGTTTACGGAATGCGAACAATGTATCTGTCACTTTTTGTAGACTTGTATCTTTTCAAAATTCATATATACCTTCGACTATAAAATTATGGAACAGTTTAGAACACGACGTCCGAGAGTCTTCGACTCCATGTCTATTTAAGAGCAAACTCAATAGTATTTACAGAAAATCTGAAAAAAATTCCCACATATCTCAATATTAGCTCTAGGTTTGCTAGTATAATGCATACTAGATTGAGACGAAGGTGTAGTGGCCTAAAAGGCGATCTATTTAGATGTAATATTATAGATTCTTGTTATTGTGACTGTGGAAATCAAATTATTGAATCTGTAGAACACTACTTTCTTTTTTGCAGAAAATTCAACCAACAACGAGTATCCTTGTTAAATGGATTTTTTTAACTTGATATCCAACCAAATATAAATCATATTCTTTTCGGATATCCAGTTTTAACACATGAACAAAACTGTGCCTTGATTTTAATAGTGCAAAAATATATCGTAGATAGTAGAAGATTTGTCTAAGTACTAAACGTTATATCCAGGTGTTGTGGGCGGGTTGTTGGCGGCGGCATTTTTCACAATTTGGATCCATATAGTTATATGCTATTTTTTTTTCTCTTTCTATTTTATCATACTTGACTTAAAAAAATTATATTTGTAATATACTTTGTGTTTTGTATTTTGTCATTTGTAAAGGAGAAGACCTCGTAAGTTGTGTAACTATTGTCTAATCCTATGTATCATTATATGTATTTGATAATAAAATATGTTTAAAATATAATAAAATAGCTGTGGGCTCTGACTAAATACCGGCTTTTTCTCGTAATGTACATAAGAAATTATGTAACGTGGCTTTTCCTGGCTTTTGAAATGCTCAGTGCACGGCTCTGTCGTCTATAACATGCGTTCATAATTATTTAACTTTTCAGAATTACACACAAAAACAAAGCATAAAAAACAACAAGAAAGAAAGAAAAATGAAAAAAAGGTAAAAAAGATATATAACTTTGCCACGTTTTTTTATAATTTTGGCGTGTAGATAAATAATGACTCACTTAAAGTCTTACTGTCTTCAAAAGATCTAAAATTGGCGTAATGTAAATATATATACGAGATTATATGCATTTCTGCTTAATAAATTGTCTGATATTGATTTCATTAACCCAAATATGACACATTTCCACCATAATGTAACTTTATCAGCATTATTGATAATATATTATGTACAACTACTCCAATAATCATTTGCTACATGTAGCACTTAATGACCGTTTAGATCTTATTTAAAATTTCGGTTTTCATACTTACCCGAAAAGTGGCTGCTAGCATTTGGCTGTTAGCTTCTAAAAAGTTGATAGTCTTATGCATGTTATGCGTTTATTTGGTTTTTAGACATATCCGTAAAAGTGGCTGCTAGCTTCTGGCTGCTAGAAATTGGCTACTAGCTTCAGCCTGGTTAAGTTTGTTGAGATTTGACAATTAAAAAAGTATCGATCTCTATGCGTTTTTTCTATCCCTATACAGTCTGAAATCGGTGGTATTTAAACAATAGAATATGAACCCTCCTTTAGAAAAAATAAAAATGTCGACTGCAATGTGTAACTCGTTGTTAAGACCTGATAAAAGTTACTTATAGCATGAAAATTTATACTCTGTTATGTTCATGTGACGTATCTTGATATTGACAAATGACATTTTTAAAAATTTTGATATTTCTTGCATATTTTTAATGAAAAATGAAATTTCCCGGTTCCAAAGAGTTTTGGATCTAGGTATTTCTTTATAACGAAAATTTTCAGGAAAAAATATAATTTGCACTTAAATATTTATCGATTCATTTGCAAATTTTTGACTGGGTACACGCAGTGGTTTCGACGAAATAAAGTATTTAAAATGACCATTTCCACCTCGCAACCGTACAGGTTGCATAAACAAAATCGATTTTCATTCACTAAGCCGGAATTTTTTGTGTATCGGATTATAAGACTGCAATATTAACATACCACGCTACCCTGTATTGTACCAGAAACATTGAAAATTTTCCGTTTCCTTTTATAGATATCCATAATAAAACTTAAAATAAAAATACCTTCATTTCATAAATTTAATTGTTTAAGACCATTGATTATGAATTATTCTATATCTATACAAGTTCTCAGCGTCAAAATAACAAAACATGTAAAGGTTAAACCTAACAAATGTTGTATCTGTGCAAAAAGACCAAATACTGGGTCATAGATTAAGTCACTTGACATTTCTAATCAATTTCATACGACAAAAGTTCGTACAACTACTGTCCTTGTATATCATGGTCTTGTGCTATCAAAAAGCTCGATTAAAAATGTGGAATTATAGTACAAACGAAAACAATCTTATATGACAGACACCAGCGTATGTATTTCCACTTGTTAGCTAATTCATACTCGTTACCGCTAACTCATATCTGGTACCGCTAAATCAGATTATGTGTATTTTTCAGGGATTTCATGTAATTTACTGTTTTAAGATAAACGAAGACTTGTCTGTTTGTTCTTGTAGACTATTAAAACATGTTTATTCAACAAAAAGTCATCAATGTAGTGGAACCATTGAGTTCGAGGCAATATTTCGTCCGTTCCCAGTGTTTTCAACGAGGCTTATCTCAGAATACAGGTTCTAGCGTCCGTATCACACCGAAATTATTGCAGTAGTTTTCAGTTAAGGTAGGAACCAAGAGAACACATCGAATGACATTCGCCTTTTTTAAATAACAGTCACATAATGTAGAAAATAAAGACGATTTACCTTCGAGGTGCAGAGAAAAAGTCCCGGCAACGCATATCCGGAAGTCCCGCTAACGAAATTGTTTTCATATCATTTGGATATGATTTAGCGCAATTGGTGGCCGTGATAATAACTAAATACCGAAGTTACTGTGAATTTGGTTTTAAAAAGACGTGACAGCATGGCCAATGACGTAATCTTGGTGATTTCTTTCAGAAAATCATGTGATCAGCTTAGAAAACATTTAGTTTACTATGTTAAATATTCTAACTTGTCAAAAATATATTAATATGTTGTTGTCCTGATATCTTGGTAAAATACGTTACCAATTTCAAGACCATTGTCTGAATTAAAACTTTTGGATGAAGTCTTCTGTTTTTTAGATATGTTTTTTAGTGTTCTTACTCAAAACAATACCAAATGAAGAGAAGAAAATTTATCAAAATAAAAGATTCTATTCTAACATATGGTAACGTTCATTTTCATCAGATACGTGACACACATAATTCAATCCATAGCAAAAACTGTAGTAAATATCATCCGGTTTTAGATTAAAAATTGTATTTATGCTTTAGTACAATTTCTTGACAGGTAACTTTTCAACTCAAAACTAAACAAAACTTGTCAGGGAATTTGAAAAAAAAACGCAATTTAAAAGTTACAAGAGAATGGAGAATAACTAATATGAAGGAAAGAGACATTATCCTTATTACTTATGTATAAAAAATGATTTTTTGCTTGGGTCCGATAGCAAAAATAGTAAAGAATGCCCCTTTCCCCAATTCTTAATGGTTCGAAGCTGAAGTGGATTTTTTTTTGTAGCATTAACGAGCATAAATCCAGTATAATGTCAAAATGACTGTTAAAATTGAAGGAATCGTTAAGTAAGGCCATTTAAATTGAAATTTTAGATTGAAAAGTGCACCGGTAGTATGCACTTGACGTCTTGCATACGCCACCTTTATAATTTGTTGTTGTGTTACAGATTTTGAACATTATGTTTGATATTTGAAATTTTGGGGACACTCTGTTATCTTAATGTATTCTTTGGCATTAAAATACACATAGATACTTGAGTTCACTAAATATACTGTATTTAATTTTCATGATTTACTAATTTTCGCTGCTCTTATGGTTGTCTATAAAGAACAAAAAGCGAGCCTTTTAAACATGCATTTTCATCATTGCAATGAGTTTAGCTTTTTATGCTTGATAACTATGACAACAGTTTTCTGCTTATATGTATATTTGCATACAAAGCAAAAATTAACGATCGCAAAATTTATTACGTTCTAGAATAATCAGAAACGTTACCTTTCCGAGTACATAATATCAGGGCTGGATATCAAAAATACCTACCTGAAGCTTGATGGATCTTTTACATATTGAAAAAGTGTTATTACACTTCACAGAGAATCAATAAAAATGGATGAATAAAACATTTGTAAAATATATTTAATACATTATAAAGGTAAAAACTGTAAAGGTGAACGCCACCATTTTGATGTCTCCTACTATGATTGTTTTTTGTTTAATGTTCAAAGCTAATTTAATAAAAATCCCATGAGTTTCTATGACAAAAAAACAATCACCCTGCACCAGATTTCAAGGTTACAAATAAAAAATGACTGTGATAACTGGTAATGTATCTGATTTATTAGGAAATTTCATGCTGGCTTTGACGTGCTTAAAATATTTTATTACTGAAAGTTGTAGTCAACTGCATCTACATATTAATATTTACGCCTTGTATTTCATTTTTAACAAATAAATTTATCATTTCATTTATACTTCCAAAAATTTTTTTCTGGTAGTTGATTTGGTTCTATTTTGGTAGAATGAGTGTTCTGCAAATGGCTATGTATTTTGACAACTTGTAGATGATGTTCTGCCCAATTTAAGGATTTCCTTATCTAATATACCAATACATGAACTAAAGATACCAATGAGACTTTCGCCAGCATAACACCAGGGCTAAAACATCTATAATACTTTTCGCGTTTGGTTTCAAAACTTTCAGAAACTTCAGAAACAGTAAAATTCCAGTTTCTTGGCAACACTTTCCCCAACATTGCTTTTGTAAACACTTGGTGTCCTGCGTCCAGTCCGTCCGCCCCCCGCCCTCGTCCGTCCGTCATGAACTTGAAATTCAAAGATCTTCTCTAAAACCACTGGGCCGATTAGAACAAAACTTGGTCACAACAGTCCTTGCCTGGTCCCCATTAAAAATTTTATCAGACAGGTCACTACCTCGACCTGCGTGAATGGTTGGCACGCAAAGAATAGTATCATGCTTTGTCTCAATGGTTTTGTAATTATTGAACCTGATTTGTGTATTAATCGGACAAAAAGGCAAAATTGTCAGTCTCAGTTCCATAAAACAAACGCAAACATATCGGACAAAAAGCAAAATTTTCGGACGGAAGGCAAAATCGGACAAAACCAAATCGGACAAAAGGCGTCGGACTAAACGCAAAAGTTTCGGACGAAAAGCAAAATTTTCGGACGAAAGGCAAAATCGGACAAAAAGCAAATTTCGGACAAAAAGCACTGCATCAAACGTGGTATAAATGTTTTGTAACATAAATACTCATGAGTGATTTACAGTTCGATAAATTTAGGAACAAACCCCTATCCAATCAAAATCAAGCACGCGTGCAAGTTTGTTGTATGAT
This sequence comes from Modiolus philippinarum, assembly GCA_002080025.1. NCBI lineage: Eukaryota > Metazoa > Mollusca > Bivalvia > Mytilida > Modiolidae > Modiolus > Modiolus philippinarum. The sequence goes on along the minus strand of MJUU01037416.1, from coordinate 92,336 downwards.
GCTTTGTCAAAAATAGTAAAGAGTTCATTGTGTAAACCCGATGTTTGAATGCACGCTGCACGGAAAAATTTTATCTTTTCCAGCCAGGTTGCATTTTTTGTATAAATTTTGTCAAGTAAATATCAGCGAGGGTACAAGATTAAGTTCTCGGCACAGTGAGAGGGAAAGAAATCGAGGAAAAATGCACTTATTACCACCCGGCAGACAGAAAATTCGGAAATGGTTGGCGATTCATGCAACGATTACTCAATAGGGTCTGTTTCACGGGCGATGAGCAGAGGATAAATTTAGTTTAATGTGGTACTGTCTCTTTTCGATCGACCATCCCATTACGATAGCTTCCAGGGATTTCTTTCTATTTGATCGTTACAATATCATCACTAATAACTAAATACCGAGGTTACTGTGAATTTACTTTCTGCATATGCGCATTTCGACAACTTATGTCTCTTCAGTGCAGATAAAATCTAAACGTTTGGAAGACCATATAACCAAAGATATTTAAAAACTGATAGAGAACAAATAACCAATATGATCTAAATGTAAAGCCAAAATTAGCTAAGGACAGAGCTATGCATAAGGGAGATACTCCTAAGTCTTCAACAAAATTTACAAAAATTTAGATATTGTAAGGTTCCAAAAATAATCGGCTTTCGGGTCAGCACCGAAGTATTGACTACTGAGCTGGTGAATACCCTCGGGGACTAACAGTCCACCAGCAGTGGCATCGACCCAGTGGTAACAAATAACTAAATACCGAGGTTACTGTGAATTTACTTTCTGCATATGCGCATTTCGACAACTTATGTCTCTTCAGTGCAGATAAAATCTAAACGTTTGGAAAACCATATAACCAAAGATATTTAAAAACTGATAGAGAACAAATAACCAATATGATCTAAATGTAAAGTCAAAATTAGCTAAGGACAGAGCTATGCATGAGGGAGATACTCCTTAGTTTTCAACAAAATTTACAAAAATTTAGATATTGTAAGGTTCCAAAAATAATCGGCTTTCGGGTCAGCACCGAAGTACTGACTACTGGGCTGGTGAATACCCTCGGGGACTAACAGTCCACCAGCAGTGGCATCGACCCAGTGGTAACAAATAACTAAATACCGAGGTTACTGTGAATTTACTTTCTGCATATGCGCATTTCGACAACTTATGTCTCTTCAGTGCAGATAAAATCTAAACGTTTGGAAGACCATATACTCAAAGATATTTAAAAACTGATAGAGAACAAATAACCAATATGATCTAAATGTAAAGCCAAAATTAGCTAAGGACAGAGCTATGCATGA